>JAXBDA010001432.1:0-54962 GCA_036023075.1 Gaultheria prostrata | reverse complement strand
GGGGGGGGGGCTGCTGTCTGTTTGTACTTTTTCTTTGACCACTTTTTAGAGTAGTACAACAAATTTGTCCTACTTTTGGAGTAATGCATTTTCTTTGCCTGCTTTTTTGAAAAACAAAGTTGAGTAGTACAATAGTACAACTGTACAAGTGATGAATATTGATTTTATTAAAAAAAATGTGCTATTGTGTACTATTCATTAGTGCTGAGTGCTATGGTCAACAAATATTGTGACTGAATGAAAACAAGTATTGTAGTAAATAATTATTATTTAGAGTCGTGCGCAGTGGGAGTTTAGCTTCCCAAGTATTTTGTTTATCAAAGTGCTGTAAATAAGTATCTCTTGTGAATCTACATAACCACATTTTTTGAATTTGGATAACCACATCTGATCCCAATTAAGTTTAAAAAAAAAAAGATATGGTACATATAACCACATCTTATGATTCTAAATAACCACATCTGATCCTAAGTAAGCTTTTAAAAAAATAGTCCAGATAACCACATCTTGTGAGTCCTGAATCCAAATAACCACCTCTTTTGAGTTCAGATAACCACATCTTGTGATTCCAGATATGGTTATCTACGTCGGTGACTTTTCCAGCGAAGTCCCATTTTCCGATGACTTTTCTGGCAAAATTTTCCCGACGCCGGCAACTTTTCCGGCAAGGTGTATTATGTATTAAATTAATATGGGGGTATATTTGTCTATTAAAAATATTAAAAAGGGAGAATGGGCCTTCTACCTTAGGAAATGCAAAAAAAGTGGATTAGAGGTGTTATAGAAATATGAGGTGGACTAGACATGTTAGGAAAACCTATAATGGACCTTAGAACAATATGTTATTTTACAAACCCGCTACCAAAAAAATTTACTCATGAAACTGAAAAATTTTGCTCAGAGATAGAACCAGGACATCTACCCTACAAATCTGGCAATCAAATTGACTGTTGGGTTTGCACTCCTTGTCATTCCGAGCAATACTAGATCGGAAAGCCCACTCCATGGGATTCAAAATTCAGTTCGCAACAGAAGGTAAAAAAAGAAAAGAAATTGGAACTAAGATCAGTGTGTTTTTGCTTATACTTAGAAAGTTAGAATCATTACAGATAAATTGCTTAAACGAGAGAGAGAGAGAGAGAGAGAGAGAGAGAGAGAGAGAGAGAGGTGGGACATGAAGTCTACAATGGGGAAATTCTCAAGTTGGTGAATTAAAAGGTTTTGTGTTCCGTAATTAAGTACCTGTTTTGAGAAGAATTAGGGTGCGTGTAGGGTACCATGTGGTATCCGTGACACTCTCTCACAATCGTCTATCTCCATGATTATTGGTGCGGATTTAAATAAACCCTTTCACCATTAATTGGAGAGTTATTTAAAATTCAGACCGTCCAGAATATTCCTGACGGTGGGGATACGCACCGAGTACCGCCACGTGGGTACCCTATAGACATCCAAATTCTTCTCTCTGTTTGGAACTTTGTGGTAAAAAAATGGAAAGGAAGAGAAAACTTAAAAAATTTCTTTCCATTGAGTTGGTTTCGAGAGAAATAGATTGGAAAATGTTAAAAGACAAATTTTCTCTCCATTTTTTTCTTAATTTTCCTCTTCATTATTTTCTTTTTCTTTTGCCTTTCTATCCCCAAATTCAAAACACATCCTTAGAAACGCCAAATTTTATGGATCTGGGGAGGTGATGTGCGGCGGCTTTTGGCGTCGTGCCGGCGTTGTTCCGACGATCCAAGACGTCCACTGCGTAGAGCTTGTCGAGTACTACAACCCCACCGAAAATCAACTCGATCGGATATCGTTAAGTGCCTCATCGGAACACAAATAACTTGAAAAATCTGGGTTTAATAGTTTTCATTCAGTGTTTCAAGTTGTGTTTGTTCCAATTTTTTTCAAGTTATATACGTTCTGATAAGGTACTTAACAATATCCGATTACGTTGATTTTTGTAAGAGTTGTAGTGTTCGACGAGCTCTACGCGGTGGACGTCTCGGATCGTCGAAACAACGTCGGCGCAGCGCCAAAAGCCGCTGCACAGCACAAGGCTGCGCAACACCTCCCCAGGTCCAAATTTTATGTTCACGATTTGTTTTACTCTGATACGCAATTAGAGAACAGGGGAAACCCTTTTTTTTTTTTTGTCATTTGATATACATCAGTGGGGGATTAGCGGGGAGTTAGTGATTAGTCCAGAGGGGGTCTAGAAACTATTTATAGCCCAAAACTCCAAATGCCTCGGCCGAGACTCGAACCCTAGTCTCACTTGTGAGAGAACCAGGAGATAAGATAACCGCTAGGCTCCAAGCCATTGGCTGAAGAGGGGAAACCTTACCAAAGCCAAAGCCACGTAAAATCCAACCTGTGGTTCTTCCTTATTCGAATATGAAATACGTGGACATCAGTTTAACAAAAGCTAGAGTTCTTCATTAATTACGCACAAATACAATGCTGTCATGCTTTTTGGCTACATGCCTACATATAAATAAGTATAAATAAGAAAAGAAAGAACTAGCATTCTAAATATTGTTTGCTGGAGAACCAGTCAGTTTCTACCTTTGCAATTCGCTGTGTAACATAGTCAATACGCTCGATTAACTCCAAATTATTGAATAAAAAAATTTCGGATGATGAGTTCATGAAAAAAATGTGTGAAGACATCAATGTGTCGTCGGATTAGGCATGTGCACGGTTTTTCAGGAGGAGGGATCGAACAATGGGAGGGACATACGCACCATGGGTGGGAGCCATGGTGCTTTTGCAAATTCATTTGATCCTAAAGCGAGTTACAATCAATCAACCACTGCAACCTTCACACGCGCCCGCACGCACACAGATGCACACGAAGACAGAAAAGGGATAGTAATATTCGACACTTCAATTATATTGAGACCATAAATGAAAGCCAGATGATCCTCATAACTTACAGAGATGCAACCATAACTTCTGATCTTGCGACTTAACTGCTCCAATTCATCTTCGTATCCCTGACGCTCGTCTCTAGTGGTAGAGTTATCAATAGATCTCTGAAGAACTCCCACTCTACCTAGATCGAACAGAGATTGAGGGGTGTGTCTAGTCATATCAACGATGGGACGACGAATGTGGCTATGCAAAAAATATGCAATAGGGGTGTGCCTTGCAAATCAATGAATCAATTCCTAATCAAGAAATCAATCAATCAATCAATATAACGGCCTCCTCATTCAAACGGTTGTATATAAATTCAAAAACTTAACTTCCCCTCGCCTCTCTCTCTCTCTCTCTCTCTCTCTCTCTCTCTCTCTCTCTCTCTCTCTTTCGTTCGGTTTCAAACTTAGGGTTTTAGGATGGACGAAGAAATGATAGAGGCATCCAACCTATCTTTCTACGATGTAATGGACGAAGAAATGATAGAGGCATCCGACCCATCTTTCTACGATGTAATTAAACGTGGAAGAGAGTTTCACTCTAGAAGAAATTCAAGAAATCTATAGAAACCTCTCGCTCAAGGTACATCCCGATATGATGAACAGTCTCGCGGCATTTTCGGCGTATCGAGACTCGCTTCTAAACTCCAACCCTTTGGACTCAATACCACCAAGAAGTTCACTCCCTCATGTGCATAAATTTCTTGGAGTTATGGTTTCAGATATACAAAACAAGGATCGTGGTTGTTTTGATGACGACTGGAATACTGACTCGAATTTATGTGTTTCGGGTTCAAGACTGGACCGAGCTGGGTTCAAGAAGATAAATCTTGCTAGTAAGTTTTCATGCTATTAATCGTATATGGATATGTATCGTGTATCTTAAGATACGTTTGATGGAAGAGTAGTAGTTTCTAATGTTTCGTAGACAAGATTTTGGGAGAGGAAAAAATAATTAAGGCAATAGTGGGGCAGGAGGGTATTCCACTTAAAATCAAAACTCTTTTTTTGGCTTGGTACAAAATGGCTAAAACTCATCCTTATTTATACTACTCTATGGAAGGGTTTAGTCCAAATCCATGGAAGGGTCTAGTCCGAAGATATTTTCATATGGGATAAACTTTGAGGTAGATTCTAGAATTACATATGTGACTAATTCTCACAAAAAATAGATATTTTACAAGGATATTGTAGAATTTCTAGAAGATAGATATTATAGAGCTTTTAGAAACTAGATATTTATATCTGCTTCAATTATATCTTCCATCTTTGAACTTTGTCAATTGCGCTTATTTGGATTTTATTTTCTAATGTCAAAATACTAAATATAGTTTATGCTTCAACTACCATAATTATAATTAATAAAAGTAGTTATACCTAAGGACATATCAAACTATGCTTAACATTTACCCAAAAACAAAAATTAAATAAAAATTTCAAGTCTCTTAATTGGAGTCTATCACATTAGGCTTTCTGCTGCCTTAGTTATGAAAAGACAAGAAGAGCCCTTATATGATTCAAGCAAAGCACAATCAAATTATGATTCTTTCCTCTATTCAAGCCCTACGTTGAGGTTGAATTTTTATCAAACATTTGAATATCTTCATAATTAGATCAAATGGCTTAGATAATATGTTTCGGGTTCCGCTTCTTAAAATAAGCTCCGACTTTTTTTCAATAAGTAATCGTAGGATACATAACAAATCAGGATACGCATATAAGTCGTAAGATTGTAGACACCCCACCTTGGTTGTCCGTAACACTTAGGCCCTTTGACTGTGTCGTCACCCGATGATGAACATGTTGGTATGATTTTATCGACCTCGAGAAGATGGACTTGATGCAAAGATCTCTTACGGTCGCCTATTGTCGTTCCCTCGCGCAAGGATTTTTAAGGATGTTCGAAAAACCTTTTGGTTTAAGTTCTCGAAAATCCTTTTTTTTGAGTTCCGTGCTGAGTGCTTTTTAAAATGCTGAATAATTTTATCCCCCAAACATATTTTATTTTTATCCTCAAAAAACCTTGATTTTAGCCCAAATCTTTGCCTTTTTTGGCCCAAAAATCAGCCTAGAATGCATCAAAACGGACCAGAACGCACCCGAACCCGACACAAACCAGCCCAGGCCCATACCAGGACCAGAGCCGGCCTGGCTGTGGCCCAGGGCCGGTCGGACCCTAACAAAAAAAATTATTTTTTTATTCTGGAACGTTCTAGATTTGCGTGCCACCGCCTCTGGGTACGGAAAATGCGTATTTTTCTTGTCCCACATCACCTAACAAACCCTTTTTTCACCTGGAATCATGTTATAAATACCCCCTTCACCAAAGGTTTCAAGCATTCCGAAAACACTTGTAAAACCTCTTGATAGGTAAAGTGCAAACTCCTCTGGACTGAGATTCAATCTTGGGCCAAACTTGGAGTAGTTTGGTTAGTTTTTTTTCTCTTTTACACCGGTAGGCTGCCCGATAGAAGTCTAGCATCAAGGCTGTCTGCGTGGAGGTGGTCTAGTTCAATTTGGTTGCTTTCTGAGGGCGACCGGTCCAGTCAAGGTATGTTTCCCTTTTTTATTTTCTTTATTGTTTAGTTTTGTTTATTTATTTGGTTTTTGTTTATTTGTTTAGTTTTATTTATGCGCTTTATTTAGCATGCGTATTTAGGATTTATTTCATGCTTAGTTCATGCATATTTTAGGACTTTAGTTTAGTTTAATGGTTAGATTAATTACTCGCTTAGCATATGAAATTACTGTTTTGCCCTCACATGATTAAAATAATTTGAATACTGTTCTGCATGCACACACCCGCACGTAGTTAACATGTACGCATGATTTAATTATTAGCAGAGTCGTTACTCTGTCCGAGTAAAGCCTCGCACATAACATATCCTATTGTTACTGCCCGCTTAAATACTCGAAAAGCTCGCATCTCAGTTATTACTCTGTCCACATGCATATTTACGCTTCTGCCTTCGTGTTATGTTGTCCGCATTATTTCATGCAGATTGTCAGTTTATAGTCGTTATGCTGTCCATTTGTTCCCAGCATGTCAAATTACTATTTTACCCATGCATTCGCATATTGCATGATTAATTAGTTGTTTTGCCCTTATGGTCTTTCCATAAGTGGCCAGCATGCATATAATTTCCATATTTAGAAAGTTTCTATTTTAGAAAAGTTTTCTAATTCATATCGTACCCCACCATGCATATGGTTTCCATATTTAGAAAGTTTTTATTTTAGGAAAGTTTCCTAATTTGATTATGTTTTCCGTTTTAAACCCATGTTTTGTCCATGCATGCATGCATTGTGTTCACTTAATCATGTTTAGTTTGTTATCTTGTATCGCATGAGCCCCTTTTCAGTTCAAGGCCATATCATGTTCACGTTAGGATAGAACCCCTAGAAGTAAGTTCACAATCTGGCATTCGCAGCGGCGGATTAATCATTCTGTTTTGCATGTGTTAGTTTCATGCGAGGAATCGAGGGTGATTGCTTATCATCGCCTATGGATGTAGGATGATAGTAAGCTATTTAGCCTCAGGTCCCCTTTCATAGGATGTTTGCTTCTGTTTCTTTGTGTGTTGCATCTAACGGAGGTGGTTTTCAACTAGTTGTTTTTCCCCCTTGCAAAAAGATAACTTTTTCGATAACATTTTACTAAATCCACCTATCCATTTGCTTGAGTCTCATGCATTTAGGGTAGTAACAAATCGAACCAATGCTGATGAGTAGAGACCCATCATTTGATTGGGCGGAGTGGGTGCCTAACACCTTCCCACTCGGTACCTTAGCCCCCGGACCCGTCTGTGGTGACAAAGATCGAGCCTTTCCATACACAGAGTCATTCAAGGTTCTTGGACCTATAAGTCTATAACCAAGTGGCGACTCTGGTCTTCGCGACTCGAATATTCGGTAGTGTGTATGGTCATCAGTCTAGCATAGAGATAAAGTATCGACGCCGCATTGAGTGCATTTCCGGCAACGAAAACCAGTCTAGTCTTTCCTCATCTCACACCCCGCCACCCCGGCGGGAAGGCTGAAGAGAGGCGAGGCAAGAAGGCGGGGGCGCTCACAAAGATACGCGATCATATTGTCGGATTTCTATACAAAAAGGATACAGGGTGTGATACGTATCGTGTACAGTAGGTTTTCAACAAAGAAATATTGGAGGAAAAAGTGCTAATCTCTCTCTATCTCTCCCTCGACAATATTCATTTCTCACATCAGATTTAAACATGCTTCGATAGTGTATACATCCTCATCCTATGATTTGTTATTGGTGTGAGTTTGTAATAATATTCTTGTATTGGTTCTTTTAGAGGAGCATCCTCTTCGGTCTATAAAAATGGATTGGACTGTCTAGTTTGTCCATTTCTGAGATCTTCCCGGGCTCACTTTGATAATTCAATCATATTTGAGAGCTCATCGAGAACTTTTGTCACGCCAAAAATCAGGTTGAATGGATGCCGGTTGATATATTTGAGAGCTCATCGAGAAAATTTGTCACACCAAAATTTAGGTTAAATTAATAGAGATGTCGGTTGATATAGTTTCGGAATGCATTTTTTTTAGGTAAAGAGGTAGAAGAATATTATTAATCAAAACCACCGGTTCAAAACCGGCAAACGAAAACAACTAAAATAAAAACCACCGGCCCTCAAAACCGCCGGCCAAAATCCACCTACAAAACTAACAACAAAAAAATACAAAAATAAAAAGTGCAGAAAATAAAGAATGCCAGAGCAAATCGCCGAATTTCGGAATGCATTTGTCTTCAAATAAATTGGTTTAAGGGGTTCCGATGAGGAGTTGTAATCTTGTTATGTTCTAATACAAACATTGTCCCAAATCATATCAAATAATATTTCAACGTGATTTTCAGCGTGGTTGATGTTCTCATTGAACTCTAAAAATGCAAATTATTTAGATCATTAAAGTTGGCTCGAGAAGGACCTACAAACGGGCAAACCGGAGGGACCAATCCATTTTCATGCACCGGAGAGGGGCTCGTCCCTTCTTTTTTTCACACACAAAAGGCTAACATCTATTGTACTACCCATAAATAACTATAAACCCAATGCTACAGTTCGATCGTGTTTAAGATTCTCCAGGTAAACAAAGAGTGGAAAGCTTTTACTGTCCGGACATGTCTGTTTTGGTGTAACCCAGAAAAAAGGCCCACAGGTCTGTTTCAAGGTTTTAAGGTTTTGGATGGGGTGATAGCCTGAGATAGTTTGGTAAAAGAGATTGACGAGAGAGAAATCTGAATAAGAGTCCAAAGCTGTTTGTAATCTTGAAATAGACTTGTGGGGGTCTAGAGCATTTTTTTTGTTTTCTTTGGGTTACACTAGCAAGAACACAGCTATCTAGACACAATTCCGAATACAACCCCTCACATACATGTGGGTCCCGTGAAATAAATGTGTATGAGACCCACATGTATTTGAGGGGTTGTGTCCTAGATGATTGTGCTCTTTTTACACTGAAACCGGAGGAAACCTAGATTCCACGTAGAAAGGCCTAAGTGGTAATTCCCTTCCATTGATTAGATGACACCTGTCAAAACCGGGTCCGGCCCCTAACCAAGTTGACCCAAACTTGAAATCGACCACCACCCACAAACACTGGTCGACCGAACCTCACAGAAGACAACAGATCAGCAGCTAGTTGTCTGCTGCTTTGCCAAGTTCTAATAGTGAACGTCTCCGATTATCAAAATACACCCACAGTTCATAATGATCCGTCAACTTCACAAGAAGATTGCCAATCAAAAAAAAACTTCACAAGAAGATTGCAGATGATCATCTCTTTCTTATATTTTATAGAAATGTAGTCCATGTCCCACCACAATAAATTTTAAGGCCAAAGCCCAGTTCATATTTCAACTCACATTTGTATAGAATGAAGATGCCCTTTTAGTGGTTATTAAAGCCATTGCATTTTATTAGTTGGGGCTCAGCCTTAGGGTTCAAATTCTTGTTTTTATTATCTAGTGAAGAGCGCTTGCAATTTGCGATCAGGAAGCTCTTGTTGATTTGAGAGCAAGCTTGCATACGAGAGAGAGAGCGCGCGCTTTTTTGCTTGTATACGATATGGGTTGAAGATTTTAACTTTTTTGTCCTCAATAAAGAAATGAGTTCACTAATCCCTGAAGGAATAGTACAACGATTAAAAGCATTATTGGCACAATTAGCATCATAACTAAGATCAAGCATTCCAACGAGATTGACACATTTTAACCCGGAGAATCATCTGCCACCTACACGCCAAGGATACAAGCTGCCAAGCACCAACCGAAACAGAAACTAAACAAAGGAAACAATATAGTACATCGGAAATATAAAGCCAAACCAGAAAATAAGTCCCAATCAACTGTAGCATCCCAGCAGTAGCAAAAACTTAAACCAGTTGAAATTCGTACTATAGCTGGACCATCTTCTTATTTATTCAAGGCTATTAAGTAGTAGCAATAACGTAGAACACCTTTCCACAAATAGAAAGACGCATTTACTTCAGCAAGCTGGTGTGCTTTTGAGTTCGGGCGCGTCCCGGACTCAAAACATGATCCAAACCGTTCACTGTTGAGAGTTACAGGCGAAGAACCACCTTGTACCAAATCAAGTTCATCGGGCAACGATAGCATACTGGTCGAATCAAACAATTTTTTTATTTTTAAAATTGTATTTGTTGGACATTTGCTGAATAAAAATGTGATGTGCTTACTGGGTTGCCGGTGTCTGATTTTAAGAGATGAGTTATACAAACCACTCAAAACTACTATTCCACGACAGTTCTCTACGAACTTCAGAACTTCAGAACAAGAACCATCAAGAGTACAAGTGAATGCACCAAAAATGGCACTGAAACACCAATAACATGAAGCCCTCAAAGAACACCCCATTCCAAACTTCCCAAGGAGAAAATGGGAAAGAAAAAAATGAATCGGATGGCCATTGTAAGGTATCAATTTCAACAAAACAAGGAAATATATATCTACCGTCGTATTTCACTTTCCTATTCCCAGTTCTTTACTGATATCTCTCGTAAGGCTAAATTGCAAGGTGTTGTGCCACGGGAACAGAGTTCGAGTAACTGGAAGCTTCCGTCGAAGATCCTGCCAACACAATCTCAGTTAGGAAAGAGATCTAAAACAAGGATGAACTTAGATTTCTAGATATTCCCATCCAGCTTCAAATCTACAACGGATAATTTGCAGAAATTAGGAACTTGTACAAGTTCAAGCATGGTAACCTAATAAGACAAGTAGATGCAATGCGGAGAAGAGGTTCATCATCATGGTGGAAGCACAAGCAGTAAAGCTATTGTTCGGTGTGTTTCATGCATCTTCAAATACTAAACTCCAAGAAACTGAACAGTGTTTAGCACATTTGATCACATGGCTTTCGAATCAAAGATTAGTGCATGGGTTGGATAGCAAATCCCAAGGGGCCCATAACAATAAATGAAAATCATATAACCTTACGAAAGAAAATCCTACAAGAACCTAGGACATTGAGTATAATGTGCTACTGTAGAGTCTAATACTATTAGGCAAAATGCACAAGCTAGCTATTGTATGCAGCCATAAACAGAACTTCTTTCCCAACAATGACGAAAGAGACATGCTCAATGTATTAGCAGAATCGGGACAATCCACTTTGCACAGCATGCCGTACATAGCAGAGTTGGGGCCCCTAGAAGGCTATAAACTGGACAGGCCATGTACATATCCCAACCATGCAATAGCAGCTATATGATTCATCATTAGCCAAGCTAATTTGTTTCCCTTATAAAAGACAATTCTGATGCAAAATTTCCAGAGACTAGTCCAGAGATTACCTTGAACGTGGTATCTGGCAAATTTACGTAGGATGCCTGCCAATATGTAAGTGTCAGTAAAGGTTTTCTAGAACATACAAGTATTTGGTGATCGAACAAACATATAGCGAACCTGAAGAGAAGCAAGGTACTCTGTCTCATGATGTCGAATAATATTGGTCAAAGAAACGGCTAAGTCATCAGGAGACTGAAACAAGTATAAAATGTATCAACAAGCAAGACAAAACAGATTAAAAAGAATAAAAAATAATACTAATAAAAAAAAACATAAAGAGGCAAATTCTTTTACAAAGCACTGAGATCGCTAGAGGGCATCAGCAGAAAAGGCCAGAAGTATATTCCGTACTCTTTATTTCTACTTTCTTTTTAGTACATTGTAATCAGAATTACTTAGGTACACAGAATACAAATGAACGAAGATAACATAAAGAATCCATCACCAACCTGTGTGTGAACGGAAACTAATTGAAACCACTAATTGTGCCTTATGAAACGAGTAATCTAAATATACAACTGCTTGACAGAACTGAAAGTCAGTTCAACCAATGTTGTTGTTCAAAATGTTTACAGCACACGGGAGTATGAACAAGAGGCTCACGTATCACATTACATCAAGCAGCAATGGAAGAAAATATAATAGCATACCCAAAACCAAGCAAGCCACAAAATTAGAAAAGGAACAAGAAAAACATCAGCAAGTGTTACTTTCTATAACAACCTGGAACAACGTTGAATCCTGGAATTCATGTTTAGCATCTAACTGGACATTTCCCTCTTCAAAGTAGTGGGCATCTACCTGAATGAAAGGGAAATAACAAGTGAATCAATCTTGTTTAAATTAAAGCATGCCTGTTGGTTCGCTCCTTATTAAGCTAAACACAGCATAAAGAGTTCTGTTCAATTCACAAAAACACATAAGTTACGCATTACAGAATTCAATGAACTGTAAACATACCTGCATTCTGCCTCTCACTTCCACTATTTGTACGTCATCTTTAAACTCAACATTCCATATAGAGCGCCAGCTTCCATTGCTATATAATATTATGCGGAAAGAAAAAGACAACAGTTGAACATCTGTTGAAAAACCAAAACCTTTACAACTTTAAAGAAAACAGTACAAAGGCACACAAGTACGGAGGACCAAATTCAGTTGAATGAAGCAAATACTTGTCATTATATTGCTATCATTTAAACTTCAGTAATTTCTCCAAGATAAAACAATAGTACAGTGAAAGCATTAGCATATAAATTCCAATAATGTAAGGCTTTATCAGCAAGGCATAGTTTGTCCCAATTTGTCCCCATATATAGGCTTTATATGCAAATGAATATCAATTCAACAAGCTACTTACCATTTGCAACCAAACTTTGTATAGAGCCCATAAAAACATGCATCATATTACACTTTTAACCCAAAAAATTTGAAGTACTACCCATTTACCCCAAAAAATTAAACAAATTGCATATTTAACCCTTGTCGTGTCCCCAAACGTGTCCACGCTGTGTCCCCACCGTGTACCCCTAAAAACAATTAGTTATATTTATTGGACATGCCACGTACGTATTTGGCCGTGTCCCACGTCCGACATGAGGACACTCTGACTTCTAGGTGTGTCGGTGCTACATAGTCTAGAGCAAATGCAGACAAGAGATCAGTGTTCGAAAAGAAGGTCTGAAAGGCTGAGTAATCGCCACCTAGGCGCTAGAAGGCCCCTCGCTCGACTAGGCGCCGAGTACTAGGCCTGGAAGCTAGAAGGTGCCCGGCCGCCCTGGGAGCTCCTAGCAAGTTTTAGAACCTTGCAAGAGATCATTCACGAGGAGAATCTATGCCAATAAGCTTATTTGGAAGAGTAAGACAAAGAAAATAAGATAAAAGAAATCTTTCTCAGTTAAAATCCATCGGAGAAAGAGGAGAGAAGATTAAAAAACGTCAGGTTATAACAAATAGTAACATTTTTTGTGACTGCATCACAAGTTTTTGCAG
This sequence comes from Gaultheria prostrata, assembly GCA_036023075.1. Taxonomy (NCBI): domain Eukaryota; kingdom Viridiplantae; phylum Streptophyta; class Magnoliopsida; order Ericales; family Ericaceae; genus Gaultheria; species Gaultheria prostrata. Next base: position 42,224 of record JAXBDA010001432.1, on the reverse strand, counting down.
CTACTTGAACCCGTCTCTAGCCATTTCCCAGGACATACAAACTTGAATCTACGTTCGTGCTGGTTACCAATCTAAAGTTCCTCTGATGGTAGCCTTTATTACCAGCCACTTTGTTGGCAAAGCCTAACAGAATTTGATCAGCAAAGATTTTCAAACATTTGTAAGAACGCCTACAGCACTCTTCAATCAGTTAGGAACGTCTTCATCAAGAGGAATACTGCAGTTCAATCCCATTTTGGCCACTACAAGTGTGTTAACGCAAATCATTCAAGGCACAATTAAATGAACCAGAACCTCAAGCAATTTTCACAAAAGGCTAACATGTGAAACCATTAAGTGGTGGAGATTGATAAAGCAAAAAGAGTAAGGGATAGGAAGTGAAGTCAATTAACCCACCAGAAATTTTGCGGACTATGTCGAGCGGCTGAAATTACAACAACAAGCTCAAAATCCGATCCTGGTTCTTCCACATCTTTTCCTCTGGAACAGTAAACTGAACATACACCTTTTGGATAAGCTTCACCAACATATTTCATAATTTCAGCGTCTAGCGCACATCTGACACAATCACATACAAAATTGTAGGAAAAAGGAGTGTTATCTACAAGCATCATGGACAAAGGGAGAACATTGGAAACATGCAGCATTCTTCTGTTTTTCTGGTCATGAAAAGGGGAAGGCCAAAAAACAAGACAAGCATGCCACAGCACCACCAACCAATAGCAACATGTTTAAAACATCTTAATCATCTATTAGTGAAACAATCTTAGCCCAGTATTTGTGAGACTCTTATCAACAATAAAGCTGTAAGACACCTTTACATATAGAATGAGCTTCCACATACGTTCGCATGTTTGTACACATAGATATGAATAATTAACTACTCCTTTCAGTAAATTTCATTATACTGTTGCTGTTCATTGGTCCATAAACTCATGACAGTAAAGGCAAATGAATATGATAATTTGCACGCAACAGACTCAGAGAGTCTGATATATAAGCACTGTCCCTGGTTCTGTTTTTCACAGAATTGCTATGTCTTGCAATTGAAATTTATGCATGTCCACAAAGCAGTCCGGGTGGCCTTTCCAGCCTTTGGCAGGCCCAACACAAACCAGACTTTAATCAGACCATCTGAAGATTAAATTTTCCATAAATTTTTAGGCTCTAATGTCTTTCCAATTTCTATAGTTTAATTCCATATCTTTGAAATGGGAGATGGCATCATCAACGCTTTGCCAGAATATACATGTTTACAAACTACGGTATCCTTCCCTCAACAAGAAATAACAGTCATCAGAAAGTTATGTTTACTAATAGAATGATTTATAGTTACATGCTAAGACACAATAGTGAATACAGTACATTAATCCACAAAGTAATTAACACATACACCTCATGGAGAAATCCATTATTAATTGAATGAATACAATTAAATACCACAAAAACTTATTTCACAAGTGTTCAAAGTTGAGATACGGTTGGCATAACCTTATATGGATGTCTTTGCAAAGGAAAATAAAATACCATAATCAAATACAAGAATATTAACAAATTCCATAACAAAACATACCGATAATCCTCAACATAGGGGGACGGCAGTTCTTCATCAGTTGCTGGTCTCACTTTTGTACAGACCTGAGCCATTTTAGCATTTCCTCGAGTAAATTAAGGAGGAACAGATGAATACTGACCAGATAAAGAAATGGACAAAAAAAGAGCTGCTACATGACACACTGTGAGCTAATAACACTTTTAAACAACGTGAAGAACAATGAAGAACATCCAATGCTGATGCATGATCAAGACGCCTCTAGTCATACCACTAGACCAGGATCCGAATTCAAAAGTAGCACAAAGGAGTACAACTTTGGTTTGCAAGATGACTTAGAACTAAATCTGAGCCCCTTTGCTGCGGTATGCTAAATATAATACAGTATGCAATTTGCATGGCTTAGTATTTTCCAAAAAATTGGGCTGCATAGATTTCCAAAAGAACGGACCTGGTGATGATTAATCATTAACCATTTACAACGTAGAAGAGTTCAAAACTTGATTTAATGCGAAATGCAGAATAATACTTGCTAATGCTTTCATGAGGTAAGAATTTGTAAAAGACAACAACAATGGTGGGAAATTTCACAAGTGAAAGAGTGAGGCTGACAGAAAAGGAGGGAATAATGGCAAAGTTTCTAACCACCCATATAATTTCCCTCTCAAAACCTGTCCTTGTGAAGAAACAAATCTGTGTTTGTCTCTAAGAGCCTCAATTTCTCTCTTTGAAAGGCCTTTCTGCTCCGTGAGAGTGGCCTCTGGTGATTTCTCATTCTTGAGCCCTCTTGGTCCTTTACCCTCTTCAAATGATAAGCCATTTGGTCTGCCTTGGGGCCCAAGAGAACCTTCAACCTCTTGAGTTTTGACATATGCCCCTGGATCACCTACATGGATTATCCCTTTCTTAATGGTCCAGCGGTTACATTCACCATACTCCTGGATCCTGGTGTTGTTGTAAACCCTTGCTCTTTAGTCACAAACCGCGAAAGCCCCAACGTTCCCCAAAGAGGGGGTATCGCCACTGCCAAAACCAAGCTTCAAGGGATCCATGGGGTCCTACCAGTTTACCAGCGTGAAGCTCAATTTCCAGGTTAATCAGTATCAGCCTACATATGGCACCATCTTGCCCAGGTTCAAGGAAGTCATACTCTCTCATCCTCACCACAGGTGTATTCCAAGGGGATTGATTGCTCTTTCATAGATGCTTGGACCCTCGTAGGTTAACTGCAACCAGCACAACCCCTCCCCATGGTCCATCATTTTTTGAGACACGTTACTCTGCTCTAAAAAATCTGGAGGATTCATCCCTCCTTGCTTCAAGAAGTCAATCCCACAGCACTCACGTGTCCATGGCTCTCTTGCATGTCAGGGACACTGATGGTTCTAGAGATATTTATAGAACCCGGGCCACTCATAGCCGTCGCGGCTATATGGCCGCCAATCTCTTTGAAACATATTTAATCTCCCCTCGGCCATGTGACAATCACAAATCCAAGTGTCGGGATCTAGCTAAGCCACATATCTGGATCTCTGTGTCAATATATATATATATATATATATATATATATATATATATATATATATATATGAGCTCTCTAAGTGCAAAGTGAGTACAATTCCTCAACACATTAATGAAAGCAGCACGCTTTTGAATAGATGTCTAAGAGCATCTTCAATGCATCTCTATATCTCTATTTTAGAGACTGGACGTTGACATATTGAAGGAAAATTTTGTAATTGATCTCATCTTTTCCTCATCTTTTTGTACTTTTTGAAGGACCCATCGTCCTTTTTAGAGATTTAGAGACCAAAATGGAGGTGTGAGTCTTCATATTGGGAGACCAAAGCTAAATTTGGAGATCAAATCTCTAAAAAGAATTATGGGTCCTCTAAGATTCTCTCCGAGTACAAAAAGTTGAGGAAAAGAGGCTATAAATTATAAAATCTCCCCTCAACATGTCACATCTATCGTGGGAACACCAGATGAACCCGCCAAAAGGTTATAGTTTGAGTGAGTGATTGATTTTTATGAGCAAATTATATAATATAGTCGTAACCAGAGAGAGAAAGGATTCAAACTCCGTAGTTGGAATGGTTGGTTCAACATTAGAAAGATTGCCCTGCTCCTCTATTGGAACCATATAGGAACAAGATAAGTTTCTTCACATTCTTGTCTCAACTAAGCTTACTTGAAAGATTCCCCCTCATTCACTCAACTCCAACTCTGGCTCCTCTCTCTCACCTAGACTCTATCTTTCTGAATCATCAGTGCTTGAACTTCTAAAAAACGTGCTACAAGTAAAACTCAAGAAACCGAAGGGCGAACTTCTCACCTGCTCATTATTTGGCTCCTCTCTGGACCATGAATGAAGGAAGCATAGTAATGAGCACAAAAATTGATTTGGGTATCTAGGTCTGCCCTCCCTGATGCCTTTCGGCTTTGATTTGGGGGCATAGTTTTGCAGCAAAATGTCCATGTAGCTCCTCGGTTCTTGGAGGTTTAAGGGGGCTGCTGTTTCCGTGGTATTCTGAGAGCAGGCACATTATGCAAATTGCCAAAGGTTAGATCTGTCTCCAATCATCTCCGCCCATACCCCCAATGATTGGAGACTAAATGGGTTATGTTATTGTTTTTGTTGTTGGATGTGCTAAACATTGGCATGTTTATTTTTTTAGGATTGCAGAATCTAAGTTTGAAATGCCACCATATATTACATGTGGAAATAAATGCATAGATATAAATGGAGTTCAAAGTGCCTGCGAAACACGAATACATTCCTACAACTAACAACACTAAGTAAGTGTTTGTGCAAAATACTCCACAAGTGGTGACCTCAAAGTATAGCAATTAAATGACTTACTTGCTTGACATGGTCAACTCTAGCAACTTGGGCAGTCTTAGGATCAATATATTCATTCTCATTTATCTCACCAAAGGATGTAATCAGAACCTGCAAACAACACACACACATGAGAGAGAGAGCTTATAGCAGTTAACATTTAGAAGGCAATTCTTTTTTAATTAAAAGCGGTAATACAAGTATCTGAATTACATGCATAAGCTCACAATCATACTAAGCCCAGTTGTATACTTACAAGGCAATATTGTACCCTCTTAAATGTTAATAGAACTATAGAAGTTGAAGTCTGTTGCAAAAAGCTTAATGAACTACACTTCTACACAAAATTACATTAAAAAAAGCCAGAAACCAGAACTCAAAAAAAAAAGGGATGATCAAAAAATTACATCTTCGCTCTTGCCAGGCAATCTGAGGGATATCATGTGAGATTTATTGTGCACAGGAAACGCTTCCGAAGCCGCCGTGCTGTACACATTGTCGTCATTCAAAACCGATCTAATATCTACAGAAACCCAAATAAAACAAAATGACAAATCAATTGACATTATTGAACGCAAGAGAAAATCCAAAAGCAAACAGTTTCCTACACAGAGCAAAATGGGTATCAATCAGAGCAAAAATCTAAAATGTGGGTATGATTCATTCACGGCAGTCCACACACACACACACACACACACAGAGAGAGAGAGAGAGAGAGAGAGAGAGAGACCTTTAGCGACGTATTGAATTTCGCCAGCGGGGGAGTTGAGGAGGAACCATTTGGCGATCTCTTTCTTCTGCTTGTCGCTCAGCTCCTCTGCCTCGTCGTCTTGATTTCCAACTTCCTCTGCCATTTTCTGACGAGAATTGCTGTGCATCTCAGATTTATCTGCAAACTTCGATGGAATTCTCTCTCTCTCTCTCTCTCTCTCTCTCTCTCTCTCTCTCTCTCTCTCTCTCTTTCAAATATACATACAGTATATATGAAAGAGAGTATGTTGGCGTTTTTGGTGTGGTGGGGGTTTGAAACAGGGGAGGAAGGAAGGTGGGGTAAAGGGAACTTTTTGTGGGGATTGGATTTGAAGGAGGAGTGATCTGTAAGATGTTTGTTCGAAATGATTTTGATCGGTGGGGACTTTTTCTGTTTTGAGTTACAGCAACAAAAGGGTCAACTATGAGTGCGATCGCAACCGTTCGTTAATCGGACCTATAAATAAATGGGAAGAAGAGGACCTTTTTTCTACGTATGCCAAAGATATTTTTACTACTACTCCTATCAACTATTGCCAAGAATAATTACTCCATAGCTTAATTAATTTGAAGGTTTACACTTTACAGCATCTCCTGGTTCTCCTACCAAGTTATACAGTAAAACTGTATTTTGAAAACTTGATGTGATATATCAAGTGGAGATGAAAAGATGAAAGATGACTTGAATATACTTTTCTCCGAAAGTAAAGGTGAGGAAATAATAATTTAGTAACAATAATAATCGCACGCTAAGATGTTTAATTAAACTAATACTATTGGTAGATTATTGACTATTGACTAATTAAACTAATACTTTTAGCAGTCCTGGAAATTTAGAAAGATTTCTATCGTTTCCATAGTCCTTGTATAAGATTTCTATCAAGTCCATAGTCTTTGCGCCGGAGACTAAGGGAGTGTTTGGCCAACCAATTATCTCATTTTCCACTTTTTATTTTCTAATTTTAGGTGTTTGGGAAACAAAACTCAAAACTCTCTTAGAACTCATTCTCAAAATTTGACATTAGATAGAAGAAGTCAAAAGTAGGCTGAGAGGAGATTTTTAATTTCTTAAGATTTTCCACTTTTTCCATTTTGATTAACAATAAGACCTACAAAATGTATTCTGCACATATCTCTCAAACACTACTCCTGTTGCAAAATGCATTCTGCACATTTCTCTCAAACACTTCTACAAAATTCAAAATACATTCTAATCATAATCCAAAAAACCAAAAAGCTAAAAAAATGAAAATGAAAATCTAAAAATGAGGCTCCCAAACACCCCTAATTGGTTAGGAAGATTTCTATCAAGTAGTCTTTGTATTGGTGGAATATTTACCGGAGATTAATTAAACTAATATGAGTAGTACTAGAAAGTTTGAAAGGCTTCTCAATGTGGAAACTTGATGTCTAATCCAAAAGCCTATGTTATTAGGTGAGAGAGGTCCCAACATTGTATTTAGTAATCACTAATTTCATACCCCGTACAATGTGGGATTGTCTTTTCTGTCACGTGTAGCCTTTTTTTGGGTCTATCATCGTGCAATCTTTTTTGTGGATCTGTCACCGTATGGTGTTGATTGTAATTTAAATTATGTGTAATGGACGTTACTCTGACACCATGTAAAATTTCATATCCAACCCAAAAGCTTAGGCTTTTGTGGAGAGGACCCACCATTATATAACGTGATCACCCATCTCATACCAAACAATATGAATTTGAACATATATTTCTCTTCATCACTCTCAAGTCTCAAGTACGTTCCTGAACCAACACCCCAAATAGAACTTACTGTGAAAACTCCGCTAAGAGTTTTAGACTTTTAGTAATTGATATTTTTCTGTTTATATCCATCCTACTAGCAAATTGGATGGCCCTTGTTTATATGGAACTAAGTTTACGTTAACTTGCGAAACAATGGACTTCTAGTTTTTGCAATGATCAAAACTTAGAAAATGCATGATGAATAAGCATAACGAATAGCTAGTATTCATACCCCCCCAAAAAAAAAGGAAAACAAAATCTTCCCACGTTAAACCTTGTAATAACCTGATCAGCAGTGTCAGGATCCCACTGAAGAACACAAGAGTTTATATCTTTCTGTTGCGATGAGAGATATTGTGGGTATTCGGTAGACACTAACACACAATCGACATAAGAAAAATCAGATGACATCAGAACATGCAAAATACATAAAGAATAAAGCCAGCACTGACACTATATGCCAATGCGATGGCGAAAACCACAAAAGCACAAAGCCAGCACTGATCATTCGACAGGAATGTTGATACATATGGAAGTACACAGCCCCATTTAGGGGTTTTAAGTTGGGTTGGGGATGCTTGTATTAGGAATGTCGATACATATGGAAGTACACTGGAAACTTTAATGAGCAGGCATTAGACTTGGCTGGGTATTTCTGGTTTCTTACCAAGATACTTGACACAAAGCAATCTGCCCAGTTTCCAACCCAACGAGAAGGCAAAACAATTCGAGAATATCCAAGGTTTGAATTACCATCTATCTATTGTCCAATCGACGGAATTGGAGTCAAAATCGTAAGAGGCTGCAGCCATAAAACATAAATTTCTAACATTGTAGAACGGAATTAGTAGTGATTTTTGCTCTTCCCTCTAATTCAAAAATCCAACTATCAAAACACATAAATTTCTAACATTTTAAGAGCCTATCGAGGTATGAGGTATCCCGTAGAGCCGCAGCCCGCAGGACCATATCACAGGCTTTCCAAAGGCAAAATAATAAGCAAATATGGTGTAACCTGAGATTTTACTTATCATTTAGTTCTTGCAAAAATTATGTACCTATATCACAAAGAACTATCTTCTCAAGACAATTCATAAGGCCTTGGATAGTTGGATGCCTCTACTTAATATAGTTTCACTCTGGCTTTTCTATATCACTACTTCCGCTATTATATTGACAAAAATTCCGAATTACAAATTGCCTACAAGAGTATTTTCAGCAGGAATCCCGCTGTTTTCATAGACTGACCTCAAGAAATCTTTCCACACCACCACTGGGGGAACCACCTGATCGCTAGCAAGATTCTCCTTTAATCCACGATGCATGAATAAGCCTCTTGCTGCAAATCCCATTAGCTCAGTTGGATCCACATAACCTCGGATCCTCGACATGATTCCACCTTCAGTAGACAGGCCCATTTTGAAGTATCGTTCAGGAAAATTAGGGTCAGGTGAAGTGGGCTCTTTAGGATGGTTAGGATTTATCTTTGGTTCAGCCTTGCAAGTTTCCTTCAGTGTGGAGGAATCATCTCCGGGAACTATGAAATTCTCCAAACCAAGGGATTCCCAATCAATTTGCTGCAAGATTCTTGCTGCGCGTTCCGTGCAACGCCAGGGGTAGTTTTGTGATTGTAGCGATTGCTCAACAGCGAGTCTTTCTACTTGAACCTTCAGTTCCTGTAGCCGATTTCCAATCCTTAAAGATACATCATCATATAGGTTTCCTCTTGCATTGTTGTGGTTTCCTTCCTTGAGTAAGTCATCTAAATAGATGGGATCACCGATAAGAACAGTCACCTGTGATTCAAGCAAGGTATATGACAGAGTTGTTAAATGCAAGACCTGAACACACAAATCGAAAATGTATTTGAAACAACAATGTTGTGCGGGAGATGGATGTGATTGGTGACACGTCGTTTTTAGAAGAGTTGAAAAATGATACCCCTTAAGAAGCATCACGAATGGTAAAATAATCAGTTAAGCAGCCTCTTACCTAGTCATCATGTATGTCACTCCACAATTATTGGCAATCCACGTGAAAAATGCTATTCTAAGAAGGAAATTCTATGCAATCTAACCAATCTCACATGAAAATTTTCGCCCACATGGTAGGATGCAATAATGCAGCATTTTGGAACTCAAAATAGGACCGAATGCAATGTTATAATAGACAACTAAAGAGTAAAGAAATGTGATAATACTAGTAAGTTTGTATTGCTTTACTCTTCCAGATAATATTCATGACACAGAGACACGTAACTTTTCCTTTTTGATAAGTCCAAGGGGATGCACCGATGTACATAAGAAATAGAGGAATAAAAAAGACAACATCAAATAAACAATAGACCTATACCCCCCGGCCCCCTCTATACTCCAAACATATCCAACATATCAAAGAATTCACTCAAACTAGGATTGCACTCCCTCGACCCCCAACTAAACAAAGTAAAAATAAAGAAACTCTTAATTCTGAACAATGGCCTCTCTTCCGGTTTTCCCCGTCAAAATATATACAATTTCTCTCTCTCCAAACACACAGACACGTGACACAACAGCTGACTTCAGCCAACAAATTTTTGGTTGTGAATGACCATCAAATCGTACTTCAACTTACAAATGGCATAGCATGAGAATTTGCTCGATGTGTGTAAAAGGAAAAAATTGTGGTCATAAACATAAATGAAATTTTGTTTTTTTTTAAAAAAAAAAGCCTTCCCGTTTATAGTTTGGAAGATGTAAATGAGAATATTCTTGTCCCTCCCTCTGAATTTGTGTGCGCATGCATGTTTGTGTCGGTTTGTTAGCCCCTATTAATTGGTTCTTCGCCATCATGAAATTAACCTCAACAAAAACAAAACAAAAATTAAATACTACTACCATTGTTCCATAGCTTTTTAGCTATGCCTCATATGGAGTTTAGGGAAAGGACCCTCTACGTTGTACAAAGAAAGTTCATGATAAGTTGGTTTAGAAAAAGGCCCATCACCCGGAGAATAGATTAAGGTGGTTTGGACATGTCTACCATATATCGGTTAATGTTTTTATTGTTTGGATTTCTATTTTTGCAATGCGATAGTTAGTAGGAGTCATATGGTTGGAGTAGATGGCAGAAGTAAGGCAAGGGGTAGAACAAAATTGACTTTAGAAAGGAGGCAGTTTGAAAAGACCTAGTTTCCTTGGATATCCTGGACTACAATGCCCTTATCAGAACTCAATGGAGACAACAGATTCATGTTGCCAACCACAATTGATTGAACTTAAGACTCGGTTTGATTTGGTTGGGCGTATTTTATGTTTCTATGCCTCGCCAAGACTCTAAGAAAAGGCCCCTCTACTTGTAGTTCACACAGAGTTCAAGATAAGTTGATAATGAGGAGCATACTAAAACCTCCGATTGCTGATTTTTTCCCCCATTGTACTTAGATCAGAATCTAAAAATTCACTTTTGGAGTCAATCCAGAATTTGGGTGCCTACGATAGATGGATAAGAGAAATCGATTACATACTGTCTTGCCGATCCGTGGAAACTTGGCCCCAATAGGCATGATATCTTGCATCCCAACATGCACAAATGGAACCACCAAAGGAATATTGTCTGCATCCAGGACCAACCTGTTGAGAGTTCAAATATGTAAAAAAAATGCATATCATTAATGACCCAACTGGAAAAAAAAAAAAAAAAAGACACAAGAGCCAAAATAACAAATGATCAAGAAGAGATGAAATAGAAGTAAAAATAAATAAAGAAAGAAAGAAAGAGAAAAAAGAACATAAAACGGGCAACCAGGTATCCATCCATACCTCATAAACAGGGCAAACTAACTTTTCTTTCCTTCTTTTTGCTGAGCTGAACTAAGTCCAGCACATTTTAGTTAACATAATAAAACAGGCTTAATATGTGTCCGGGATCTGACTGTATGCACCATTCCTAAAGCACCAGCATCAGTGATTCCTTTCCTATGAGAAACATGTTATCTGGGCAAGTATATCTTGAAACAATGGGCTAGGTATCTTCTTCTTTGTTGTTTTTTTTTTTTTTTTTGGATAAGTAATAAAAAATGAGGAATGATTCTCTAGTCCTCCACAACATTAATTAGAATTTCACCCCCACCATTTTTTAGGCAATGTTCCTCATGTTTCCACATTTCTCCAGATCTTCACCACCGGAAAACCACAATCTTGAGATTTTTTTATCGACAAGGTAAAAGTCATAAATGAGACACTAAATGTCCTCCTGACTATGGCATCGATCATACGAGTCATTTTTAATAATATAACTATTGCTCTTACCAACACATTGTGAACAATGTTCTACCTTCTACCACATTCACTGATTGCCATTGTTCTCTAGTACCCACAATCCTGCTTTCTCTTGTGTTTCTTTTCGCAGGAAAAAATTTAGAAAAGAGAAAATACTCGAGAGAACCAAATTAGAACAATGCTAACTGTAGGACCATAAATACTTATACATAAGAGCAGGGCAGACGACATTGACAACCCTGTCAATTAGCAAATGAGAATTGCCTAAAACCAAATGAATCATACGATATCAACAAGGAATTGTCCATAGAATTTCAAACCTCCCAATGCCTCTCTTGGCAGATGACATTGTTTTCCCACCATCTCTAGAACGACTACCCTCTGGGAATATATGAACCCATCCGCCCTGGTTCAATTTTGAGATAGCCATGTCCATTCCCTGTAGCACACCAAAGAAATAATCACCTTGTTCACTTCACATTTCCAAAAAAATTTCCAAAAAGATTCTTTCTTCATCTCTCATCTTTCCAATCATTAATCACATTTCTCTCTCCACTCATACCCCTCTCTCCAATCATTATTTTCATTTCTCTCTCTATCTCTCTCCAATTATTACACATCTCTCTAATTATTACTTTTCCAAAAACCCATCCAAACACTATCTCAAAAATTTTCCAAAAATATTCTTCTCAAAATTCTCAACCAAACACAACCAATATCACCCCAACTATTAATTAATGCACAAGAGAACTTAAATTAGCAAATGCAAAAGAATGAAAACTATCCAAGTATAAATAAACGAATGTTTAATTTTGGACTAAATTAGAGAGATCCATCTAGTTGTGGCATGTGCTATACAACTTGTGGGCACCATTGTCCAGAGTAACCAAAATTTGCTAAACCAAGCAAAAATCACATCATAGTACACAAAAACATATCATGCCTTTCAAAAAAGACAAGAGGTGAAGCCATCACAAGATCACTCGCATTATTCCTAAGAAGGAATAATGCAACTGTTATACTCTGATGTGCATTGTGCAGAACCAGCTTCAAGAAACAACATCATAAAGCAATTGCTTGTTCTCGGCAACTTTTTCCACTAGTAAAAATTAACACAGCAAACTAAACATTAGTCTCGTCTTTCAAAAAAAAAAAACAGGTGCAGGCAGCCATAATGAGATCACTCATAGTATTCTTTAGAGTAATGCATGTTCTGATGTGTGTTGTGCCGGAGCAGCTAAGAAAAACAACAGACCAAAGAAATTGCTGGTTTTCAGAAACTTTTTCTTCTACTAAAATGTAAAACACTGCACGCTGAAAAAGCCTAACACATCAAACGACATATTGCACAAGCGACAGCATTGCCACAGAGGTTGCAATTTCCAGGGCTTTGATGATGATGAGCTTGGGGTTAGTGTTTGACTGGTTCTTTATGACGGAAGGCTTGAAGTTGCTAGTCTAGATTACAAAGAGATTTGATGTAGAATGGGTCGCGTCCACATTTCTTGACTGTTTGGACCATTCACGGCCCAAACGGCATAAACAAGTCACACGGACAAAACTTTGGGGAAAAGGCCCAGACATTGTATGGTCGATTGGAAATGGGCTTCGGGACAATACTCATTGCCGTTCCGCCGGTGATTAAAGATGTTTTTTGGCCGTTCGATGTCGTCTAGGCCTCCAAAAGGGGGATTTTGCCGTTTTAGGAAATAATAGATTTGCGTCTAACTTTTAGTAGGAAATTCCGTTTTCGTTGCCTTATGTTTTGGCAACCTTATATTTCTTTCTACTTTTCTATTCTGTCATTTACTTCCGAAATTTCATTTTAGGTAATTTTCGTAATTTCCTTGACTTTGGCTTGATTAGAAAGTAAAATCTTTTCGTTATTTGTTTCCTAGTTGTTCTAAGGTTGCTTTGACGCTATAAGTATCATTGTAAGCCTTACGGAAGAATTCGGTTGTTTATGAATAAAGAAAAACGAGATATTCTTTTTGTTCAAAGAGGGAAACCTCTGGCTCAAATGTGTTCGTAATCTCTTCTTGCAAATTAATTCCGTAAAAGGTGGCTTCGCTGCATCAAAATTACAATGTGTCTCAAGGGTGCACAGGCCTGAAATTGTGAAGGAGAGATCACAACTGGTCTGTGATGGAGAAGGAGATAGTTGAACAAGGAGTTGGGTTCAAACACTGGGTTGAGTACAATGACGAACCATAATAGATGCGTTGAGTTTGACAAAACAGTTGCAACGGAATCAATCAGAACGAAAGAGGGTACTTGTGAGGATGTTCTAATACCAAGTACTAAAGCAATGTAGCATGGTGAGGAAGGAAGGAGAGAGGAAGCATGTGAGGGCCCTAGCCTGACTATGAATTTCTACAAACTCTAGGTTTGACTAATACAATGCCAAAACCTCCTTGTTATAGGTCAATCACCCAAATAGAAGAGAAACGAGAACATGGGAACCTATGTTGCATGAACTTACGTTGCCCAAGTGTCTTATTATCTAATTTCCAACTCAACGACACAGAGGCACACCAAATTACTCATATTCCTTGGTATATTTCTCGTATTTCCTTAGATAAATGATGTTTACAAGGTGCCTAAGCCTTGGAGCGTTTTATGCGTGGTACATCACAGATTTTACAAAAGATACTTGTTAGTTAAATGTCCAACAAATAATGTTGGACAAGAATCTCATACCTTTGTCCATATGTCAAGGTTCCGGCGTGGCTCATTTGTAAATCACAAAGAGTCAATGTAACGTAGCCACATATAATAATTTAAAAGACGACAACCAATAGACTCGTAGTCGAAAAATATATGAGAAAGAAAACTAAATATAGTCAAAGATATAATATCAAGCCTTCACATAAAAGCTGTTGTGCACATTCATGACCGTCAAACTTATGCGTTCTGGATCAACTAGTAGCATAACTTAGTAGAAAGGTTACCAACGATATCCTTTTGAATAAAAAGAAATACTAACTCCAGATAACCAAATTTTTAATAATGAAATACGTATTTCTCTTCCAGGAGGCTACTCAAATCATACATTATCAAAGAACAATCCAATTTTTATGCATAGACCACGCCACAATTCTATACTCTAATAACACACAACAGCTACATAGTTACTCTTCATGCTGCACTAAGCCGTAATACTGAAAATCACCTTCTGATAAATCCCATCGCCGCGAGAAACTGGCAAAACTTTAACAGACCTAAAGAATGCAGATGTCACTGGATTACGGAAACATCTATCAGTTGCACAAAGTGTCCATCTCAATCTATGAGCATCCAATAGAATGCTTTGTGGAAGCAGCGAAGCAATAACCAACGGGTCATCCATTGAAGCAACATGATTGCTCACCTATAGCCAGTGTAAAACATTACAAGATCACAGTGCGCACTTTAAAAGTTCAGCCAAAATTAGAAGATTGCTGTGTACCGTTACAAGAGACTGGTTATCCGGTCTATTAAGCAGTGCCTGATGTAGTTTTTCTGCACCATATATCTGGATTACTTGGAGAAATTAGTTCTTGCAAATCTAAAAAGTGGCTCTTGGAGTTTTGGATTTCCATTCCCAGGTAATTCATCTCACCTGGACGCGATTAAGGCCATGCATAAAAACATGGCATACATTTCCAAGGACAGGAACAGCTACAGCTTGAAGCATGCGAGTGATGACAGAATCTTCTTCTGCATCAATGATCTTACCAACTGCAGGCACGTCCATACGAAGATTCAATAAACCTCATCCAAATACTCGAGAAACCTCTCAATTTCTAATCAGTTCAAATTTCTTTTGGTGAAGCCACTGTGAGTTATTAACAGTGTACATAAGACAATAAGTCGAAGAAAAGCATTCGGATCTCAAAATGATGGAAAGAATTTTTATCTTGACCTTGAATCTCTAAAAGACAGGAAAATAGAAGTTCCAAAAAGAATACAACATCATCCTTGTGCATATACTATCGAATTGTGGATCGAACAGTAATAAGCATCTCGGACCTTTCAATCCCTTCTTATGACAGATGAACTCCAAGAAGTTTTGGCACCTTAAACCTCTAGCTAAACAAAATGATTTTTCATTCAAGTGAGAAGACTTGCAAAGGCATACACAAGGTGTTACTTGGTCTTTTGTTTTCATAGTGGGCCCAAATATATCAGGTCTATATTACATTGGTAATCCAAGTGCCCCATGAATTGCTCAAAACTTAAATGTTTTCAACTCCCAAATTGACTTAGGGTATCCAAATTGTTGAAACTTCAAAGTCGTGGAATTTCTTTTAGTATTAATGCCCACACCAGAGATTTGAAAATAATATTAGAAAAAACTTTCTCAATACATTGTGTAAGCAATCAAAACCTTGTAACTCATAGTATTAGTCGTTCCTACCAAAACAGCAAAATAAACCCAAATCTTTCTAAAGAGAACCGAAGATGAACAGAAGGGGCAAGAGCCTACTCTGGATATGCAGCTGAAATGGTTCACTTTTTGCCAAAAAGCCTGAAACAACACTATTCCAGGCTTCAAATTTTCGGAGGATCTCAGCGTTGAACGTTGCACGCAATTCAATCTCCTACAACCTTAACTCATTCAAGTCTCAACAAAACTCATAGCAGAATATTGATAGGGTTCAAGGCTTCAAGCTCTAACATTCAAGTTTTGACTGGAGTAAATGATTTCTTCAATACCCAAACATAATCCTCAGCATTCAATAAAATCATTTGCTCAATATATTGGCATGAATCACACGAAAGAATCATCGATAACCTACACGATTATTTTTTTGAAGTCCCAAGTTCACTGTCCTAAGACAAAAGACAAGTTATGGTGATTCTTTGAAGACTCTATTCTTCCAGAAAAATGCACAAAAAGTTACCACCAAATAGAGACACTGTCATCTCGTGCAGTATTCTTCTACTAAAACAAACCAAATTCGTTCCATATTTTGGCAACGTGATTATTATTTCCGCATGCATATTTGCGCGCATAGGGCTGATAA
The DNA here is from genome assembly GCA_036023075.1 of Gaultheria prostrata. NCBI lineage: Eukaryota > Viridiplantae > Streptophyta > Magnoliopsida > Ericales > Ericaceae > Gaultheria > Gaultheria prostrata. The sequence goes on along the minus strand of JAXBDA010001432.1, from coordinate 26,047 downwards.
ACTAACCAAACCGCTCAAGTTCGAGCCCTTGTTTGCACGTTAAAAGCTCTTTTGCGATCGGTTTGTTACATAAACAAACCAAGCTTGAACATATTTCTGAAGCTAGTTAAGCTTTCAAATCAAGCTTGGCTAGTTTGCCTAATGTACAAGAAATTCAAGCCGCTCGAGATCTGTTCGTGACCGGCTTCACTAAGCTCGTTTGATATCTGTTTGTCTTGAACAATCAACTGTTCGCCTCGTTCGGCTAGTTTATCAGGCCTACGAGCGCCATTACTTTACATGTACATTGCTACTTTAAACAATTGAACTCAACGAAACGAGCTATTTCCACATCATCCAGTGTCAAGGATACCTAAAGTGAAGCAAAAGGGGCGAATTAAACTCACCTCTCCTCCGATAAAAAGCGGAGGTGGTAGAAGGCAATGAGTCCGTACGAAAGCTGCGAAACCGTTGGAGCCACCGTTGCAACGTCGACGAGAAATAACCATCGGAGGAACTCGGCCGGTGCCGGTCGACGGCGACTCTGAACCGGTCCCTGAGACGAAGTTGCAGCCACCTAGCGTTCTTCCACAGATCACCTCTTTCAATCGACCCTCCAACCATCCTTGCTAATCAATGACGATCCAAAGAGAGGGGTTTATCCAATATCTAGGGTTCTAGAGAGAGAGAGGTTGAATGTGGTTTTGATCAATGGATTGTGCAGGGACTATGGAGAGTAGGGGAGCGCGAGTTTAGTGGGAGAGGAGAGAGAGAAGGAGAAAGCCAGAAGGGTACATTGCAGTCCAAGTCTCTATCTCTTGTCTTAAAGTGCGCATGGGTGCGCGGTGCGCACCACTTACCAAAATGGATAAGGGAATTAGGGAAGGTTCGGAAGGAAAAATATCATTGGGGGCCCGTTATGATGACGTGCCAGAGAGAGTGAATAAACTAGGAGAAATTTCACTTACACCCCCTTGTACTTTGACTCAGTTGCAACTATACACTCTCTACTTCATTGAAAAAAACACACTCTCTAAGTGCATCTCCTACCCATCTTCAAAACTCCCAAATGGAGAATGGATAAGACATATTGAGAAGATATTTTGTAATTTATCCTCCCATTTCTTTAACTTTTGTACTTTATGAGAGAATTTTGGAGGGATCCATCGTACTTTTTACTCCAAAATTACTTTTGGGTCTCCATTTGACTTCAAATATGGAGACCCAAAAGTAAATTTGGAGATCAAATCTCTAAAAAGTACCATGGGTCCCTCCAAATTTCTCTCATAAAATACAAAAGTTAAAGAAATTGGAGGATAAATTACAAAATATCCCTTTAATATGTCTCATCCATTCTCCATTTTGGGAGTTTTGGAGATGGGTAGGAGATGCCCTAAGAGCATCTCCAACTCATGTTCTTTCCTTCAAAATAAAGAACAAAATACAGAAGTGACATATCAAAGGGAGATTTTGTAATTTATGTTTTCTTTTCCTCAAAAGTTGTACTCCCTCCGTCCCTTTTTAAATGTGTACAATGGGAATACGTGCATTTTCAAACCCCTAAAAAATTTATTTTTCTATACAATTTTATGTCTTTCTTTACACCAAATTAAAGTGCTCAAAGAGTACTTTAATTTGGTGCAAAAAAATTTCAAAAATTTTGAGTAGAAATACATTTTTTTACGTCCTAAAAAATACACGTTTCCCAAAGCACACATTTAAAAAGGGACAGAGGGAGTACTTTTTTTAGGGACCTATCCTCAGTTTTGGAGAATTGGTTCTTCGAATTTGAATAACCAAAATAAATTTGAAGAATGGATGTGACAAAAAGGAGAATGGGTCCCTCCACAAAGGAGTATAATTTTTTGAGGAAAATGGAGCATAAATTACAAAATCCTTCCTTGATATGTCACTTCCGTTCTTCATTTTGGAGGTTTGAAGATTGGTAGGAGATATCTAAATTTTGGACTAAACCGGGACCGTTTCGTCAAATTAGACGGAAAAGTGGAAATGGCAGGTTGAGAACAAAATAAAAGGCAGGCACAAGCAAAATACTACTCCCTCCGTCCCCAAATTTTGGTCTTTTTTGGGACTTCGTACCATTTTTCAATTGATTATATCTCGTAATTTATATTGTTTTACATGATTTCGAAAACATTGTCTTATAGAACTAATTGAGATCTATCAAACAAGATCCATATTGAATATAAAATTTGTAACCGATTTAAAGTTATAAGTATTTTTTTTCCCGGTTAGAATGGAACTAGGAGTAATCATTTACAAAAATCATCTGTTTCTCGATGAACTAGTATTTGTTACTTTTATTTTTTCTGTTGACAACTACTTTATGATCTTTTTCCCGTCGGTGGTACTCAGTCTCATACTTTAGCATATGGGTGATTTTTTTTTTTTTTTCTCAAAACCCTAAAGAATTTTTTTGGTGTTAGTAGGTTTTGATTCAATTGCCCTGATGGGTTTGGTAATGGGTTAAAAAATAGGTGTAAGAGCATGTCCAACCCTTTCTCAAACCCAAACTCAGATTCAAAATCTGAGTAAAAATTCCCAAAATCCACCTCCAGTCTTTGACTCAAACCCATACCAAATTGAGTTTTACTCAAATTTTTACCCAAACTGAGGGAGAACCAAACATTTACTCAGATTTCCAACGGCTACTTTTTGGTGGTAGGCGGTGGTTTTTGCTGGCGGACAACAACGGTGGTGCTGGTTTTGGGGCGGCAATGTTGGTGGACACTGGTGGTGGTTGCTGGTGGTGGTCGCTGTTGGTGGCGGCGGTGTTGAACTGGTGAAGGTTTTCCAGATCGAGGGTTTAAGAGAGAGAAGAGAGAGACGCTGGTTTTGGGGTGGCGGCTGCGGTGTTGGTTGACGCTGGTGGAGGTGATGGCAGTGGTGGTCGACGCGAGTGAAGCTGGTTGCAGACGACGCCGGTGAATCTGGTGGCAGACGACGCCTGGGCTGGTAAATCCGGTGAATCTGAGTGAAAAAAGAGTTTGTGGACCGGAGAACACCAACTCAAATCAAGCTTTTACTCAATTTTTTTGATCAAATTTGAGGAAAAAAAAGAGTCAGGGCTGGAGATGCTCTAAGGTGTGAACCAAATGCTTCAACCTGTAGGTCTTCCGAGGAGGGTTCATGTGAATTGGTGGACCGGTGGTAAGTCTTTTCTAAGAGAATTATTACTCCCTCCGTCCCTTTTATAGTGTTTACATTTTCATTTTGAGTTGTCCCTTAATAAGTGTGTGTTTTGAAAAGTTAGTGGGTACATTTCCTATTTTATCCTTAAAAGTAGATTTCTTTTTAAAAAGTTAGTGGATCAGTTTAGCGGTTATATCGATTTTCTTGTGCACTACTGCGTAGAACCTGTAGGACCATCATATTAAAAATTACTAACAACTTTTGTCATGATTTGCAAGGCAAGTGGGAGCACCTCAAATTAGTACTCCCTCCATCCTTTTTAAGTGATTCATACGGGAATACGTGTAATCTCAAACCCTTAAAAAATATATTTCTCTATATAATCTTTTAATTTTTTTATACCATATTAAAGTGCTCATTGGATACTTTAATTTGGTGCAAAAAAAAATTTTAACGTTCTACGGAAGCACCTTTTATAGCGTCCACAAAAATACACGTTTCCCAAGTGGATCACTTAAAAAGGGACGGAAGGAGTACAAGAGTGAGCAGAATGTTCGCAACCATTTTTTTTTATTTGATTGGTTTTTAATTTTTCCGTCTTAATTGTTTCAATAATGTGTGTTGTACACCATATATATAGTTTTCTTTTCCTCAATTTATTTCTTTCCATAACTAATCACTTGCCATTGAACAAATAAGTTTTCCGCTGATGTTCTGTTTTTTGGTCCAAGCTGTGGAGAGGGAAACGGTTTAAAGTAGAAATTTTTCAATATAATTCCTACCAACCTTTCATTCCCTGCTTTTCCGTCTAGTTTAATGGAATTGTTAACAATCCAGTTTAGTCCAAAGTTTAGGGGTAATAAAATTTAGGGGTGTAATTGTAACTCAGCTAAAGTACAAGGAGGGTGTGAAATTTGCCCGTTATTTAATACTCTTGGAGATTTGCCCCCTCTGAGCTCTACGATGAGCAATTCTCCCGAGAACAATGCTATATGTGCCGACCAAAGGGAACCGACGGCGCCGGTGAACCCCGTGTGGGTCCCAAACGGCCAATCAGAGCCGTTCATCGTGCTCAGAATCAAAATCCGTTTGGGTCAACGTGGTTTGCACGAAATGGGGTGATTTTGGATCGAGCACTTACAGCCATTCGATGGCCTCGATTCCCGCAATTTTGATTCTGAACACGATGGATCCCAGAAGCATTGAGGGGTCCCCGGGAGCATTGAATAACCACTCATAAACTAGCCTGCAAAGATTTGGCACGTCGCACAGTGGCAGGCACGTTCATAAAGAAAGGGAGGCTACATTCTTATTTGGGGTCGTAGGGAGTATTACATAGAATGAAAAGTGAAGTAAAATAGAGATGGATCCCCATTTTTGTATTACGTCTCTATATTTGGAGACCCAAAATGTAGTCTTCTTGGAGCTTGGTTGCAATGCATTTGATTGCTAGATCTTCAAAATATGGAGATGTTTTATAATTTGATGCACAAATCTGTAAGATCCAAACACAGCCCAAGCCTTCCACTTATTTGCCTCTACACAGACTTGTAGTTGATCTACAGCTCAGAAAGTTGCAGATTCGAACCGCCTGAAAACTTCCATGAACTCTATTCACAATGATAGTGAATCCAAATGAATGGACTAGTGCATCAGCAATCACCTAACGATTATTGGCAAGAAGATCTGCCACATTTTTTCACCTAGGGGGTATACTTCGATCGTGTCGGAAGTACAAAACACAACAATGTCAACGGTTATACACACACACACACACACACACACACACATATATATATATATATATATATATATATATAGAGAGAGAGAGAGAGAGAGAGAGAGAGAGAGAGAGAGAGAGAGAGCATGTGCTGTATTGCCATCCTTTGGTGGCAGTATACTTGAATAACCTGCGACATCTTCACGAAATTGAAACCTCGTGCAGTGCATCGACATCACCGACAAATGTGGGCAAAACACTGATCAGAAAGAATGAGTAAAAGAAATTAAATGGACATAACCAGTTTTGAAAACAAGTTGACATGCCGCCAAAGGAAAAACTGTTGCCTACCTTGTAGAAGGTTGTTAACAGATGAAAATCTGGTAATCAGGCACTGCACCTCCTATATTTAAGTAGTTGACATCAGCTACAATGTCCCCAAGATCCTCTGTGCATTAACAATTAAGTTACAGGATTACAAATTTATAAGTTTCCAATTTGTAGTGATTGCGATCAATAGAATGTTTGTTTACTCAAATAGGGTTGCTGGAGAACCTTCATATATAGTCCTCGCATAATTCACATATTCAGGTATGAGATCTCGGTATATGATGCCTCCCGGGTGAGCATCCAATACCACCAGAACTCCTGTGAATAAGAAGATTAAAAACAAAGGCAGATATTGAATATAATAATGATCTCTGAGTAAGTAATACTTAAAGAAGATATTTGCTTCAATGCATACACCATGATTTTTGAACTTCAAAAACTAAAAACCAAATACTTGGCCTCCAAGTTCGTTATAATTACCAAAAAAAGAGTACAATGTTCACATGCTTGAAAGACGAGAACGTTTAAGCAGAAAAACTTCTGAAAGGGGGATGAGGCTTCAGTTCTAGTAAAATTCTTTACCATTTCTTACTCCTGTTCCCTAATTGTAAGAACTATGTCAGGAAAAAGTAAACTTAAACCAGCTTATCAAACCAACGTCAGTATCTATACCAACTAATCTTCCCATAACAAGCTGATTTACAACATGCAATTAATTACCCCAAATTTGTTTGACAAAATGTGCTGCATGTTTATCATTGAAGATATGCACACCCCTATATGCTTTGTTAAAGATACCAAAATGCAACGCAAGAAAGTCCAATTAATTTTTCTCTCCAGGACATTATAATGGCATAAAGACCCTCAATCATGAAAGCACTATGATGTCAGTCAATCTATCCATCATATATTAATCATGAAATCACGAGTTTTCAATGCAAATGAAGTTTAAATGCAGCACCAAGCATACATATTAACCTAAGTAAAAATACCGGTTGTAAAAAGTGTGCAGAATTACTACATGTATCCACCATGAGATGGATCATAGCTATAAAGGCCATCCAAAGGATATGAGATACGTGCACTTGCTTGGCCATGGATGGAAGATGGAACATCAGATGGCAGCCCCTCTCATGGAGATGATTCACAGAAGGAAAGGTAAACAGTGCATGTGATGAGGATTTAGTCTATAATGCAGAAGCAAAACAGTCATATATATGGGAACTAGGTAACTGGACAAACTTTGCATCATGCCAATGTTCACATAGCATGTGTTACCACTCAAGTAAGGGTTTGGCACAGGTACCAGCTGTCAACCAAGATTTGGTGGAACTGCTAGGCATCGGAGCAAGCCAGAGAATGTTTCGCAAATTCATTGAATCATCATATACAACATTAGATCCTGAAGAGCAAATATTAGAAGCCTTGTCAGTATATGACATGACTACATTCTCCACAGTACTTCTCAAGATTTATCACATATATGAACAACTTTGTAGACTACATTAGACCATGAAGAAAAAAAATTTAGAAGCCATGTTAGTATATCAGAAGAGAGGCAAAATACCACGGCTCATTCTACATAGTGCTTCTCAAAATTTCTTTTGCAAATCAACCACTGTCACCAATCACCCTTTGAAAAATTGAAACTTCTCGATTCGAAATATGGATTCAATTGGGAGAAACTAAGAAATTGGCAGCAGGACATCCAAGGAAAATATAGACACACATGACACATCAAAGGTAACAGCCACAATAAACCACAATAATATACGGCACTTATAAGGCAAAGACAACATGTGCACATCTCATTTTATGCATGGTCATGTAGTATGTAACATCATTTTTCTAATAATTTATTTTTGCTAATTTGGAAGATGACGATGGGGAAATGTCATTGGAGTGAAACCTATTATGCCTTTACGCTCTTTCATTTTTAACCACACGAATTCAATCATGCCTGTTCCTGAGAGTAATTGAACTCTGGAAGCCACATATGATACCATTATAGAAAGTGGTTACGGCATCGGGCTGAGCTTTAAAATTTCATCCTATTTCCAAGTGCCAGGCGTGTCAGGCCATGTATTGGCGAAAGATTCAAAAGAGTAAAGAATCCAAAAATTGTGAAATCAAATCTAAAATTATTGATAAACAGTTTTTTCCCTTTCTCTAATGGAACAACATGGGTACCAAGTTTTGGTGTCTGACAAGTAGAAAGGCTTCTCTATGTTCTATAGGCATGTCAAGCTTAGCAAATATATTATTTTTCTCCATCTATCCAATTACCTTGACAAATTTCCTCCAACGTTAAGATTGCTTAATAATGCTTCAAACATTCTATAATGACCCAACTGAGAATTTAAGGAATTTTTTAAGCGATAGAAAGACCATAAGTCTCTAGCTAAGTTAAAGCAAGGACATACTCAAGCCATTATACCTATTTGGCAGTACCCCGTATTGTAAGGGAATGCTTCCTTATCATACATTGGGTACTCTTTTGCATGGAACCTGCAAAAATTTGCACCACGATATGATGATGATGTGATGTTAAATATAGACATATTATTTTCAAGTTAGGTTCAAAAGCCGGGACTATGTCAGAAAAGCATTTCTCATGTCTTCGACGAAACCCACAACAAACAATTCGTCAAATACTGTTGAATATAACATAACATGTCTTAGATACCACAGGATGGTCGTATGAAATACTTTAATCAACTTTTACAAAGTTAATACTGACGAGGAACCACCATGTGCAATTTCCCCCACCCACCCTCAAGTTTAGTACAGCAAAGAGTTATTTACTGAAAATGATAAACAATAGAAGCCTTCTATGTGACACATGAGAAGGTTTGTGAAGTATCTCAACTTACAATATACCAAGTCTCCCCGAGTTCGTAGCAAGAAAAATATGGCCATGGAAGAGGTCAAAGCGACTTAATGAAACATCCAAGCCAATACTAGGGCCCCGAGCAGCAATTACTTCAAATAGAAACATTAGATATGAATTCAACTCCTACAATGACAAGGCAGAACAATGTTAATGTTGATAATCAAATAACAAGAATAAAGTAAAACTGCAATCATCAGAAGCAAGTTTTTTGGATGCAAACCTCATTTATAAAGCGTCGACCATATGGGGTTCTTGTAAGCTCACATCGATTTTCCTTTGATTCCTCTACACCAGGTACCTGCAACATATTAAAGGAGAATCTATTAGTTACCCAAACAGAAAAAATAACAACAGTATCAATTTCAAAACAGAACAAAACGAAACAAAATCCTAAATCCTTGTTTTCCAAAAAACATTCCTTACATAATCACATAGTTTGAGACTTGCAATATTGAAACAGAACCAGCAACGCATCATCAGAAAAATTTGTTGCACCAAATATTTGCTAAAACAGAAATGTAGCTCTTAGTTACTAACACCATGTCCAGAAGACATTACTGGTGTTATGTAATTATAGTAGGTTATATCTTTTGAGCCATAGGTATTGAGTCAAATCGACACTGTTTGGTTCACTTAAAAAAGTTTTCTGGAAAGAAGACAAAGTTTAAAGGGTTGATTTTTTCAGCTTTATCTTAAACATTATAAGTAAGAATGAGAAAAATAGAGCTAACATGAAGATTCAAACCAAAACATACCACGTACAAATACTTAAGCATGTGAATTTAAGTCTTAATTATCTAAGTAAGATGATTATTGATGAACCCCGAGGCAACTATTTTGCCAAGAGCATGACGGAAACCCAAAGAAATTTAAGCTTATTACACGAAAATTCTGCCAGCAAACTTCATTCCTGCAATCACTGGATGCATTTCTATATATATGGCTGTCACAAGCATTATGTCATCCCATCGTGGTGGTCGAGAATTTTTAAATGAGAGAATACAAGAAATTAACTACCTAAACAAATTCTCCGCTCTTTTGCAACTCAAGCCCCTGCTTGTTTCCGAAACCAAGTGTTAACCATGAATCACGCGTGGTAAGTACGCACACCTTCCAGAAGGCCAACCCCAGATATCGAGCAGTTGAGCACCTTTATAGTTGAAGGCATAATATAGCGAGCAAACTCTCCTTTTATAACCCCTCATCTTTCTTGACTCATTTTCATATTATTGACATTTGATATCACCTCAAAAAGAAAAACTAAAACAAATACTAGGTACTGGATTCATTAACTTGTACCCTTCTTCCGTAAACGCCTACTGTTTATTCCGCTCACATTAGCTTTTTTTTTTTTTTTTTTTTTATCTATCAGGCCATGTACAACAGGAAAAAAACGAGCACAAAGGGTATATCTATGTGTCATAAACCCAATAAGCTAAAGCAGATCAACAACATGCTGATTTGAGCAACAACTACTCTATAATTTAATCAACATTCCACGAGAATAATAAAATTAGTTGTGCGTAATGGAGATAAAGAGGACATGTGGGTCCCCGGGATAATAGATGGAAAATAACCCCAAACGTCACCACCAACAAATACCACCCACAAGTGGTATAGTATCATCCCTTACATGAGGTATTAAGTGGGTAAATATTCCCCCTCTAATCCAGTCTCGTCACACGACAAACATGCGATCACATGTTTCCTTGTACTGTAGATTCGTGATTGTGATCCCCGCGTCAAACTAGCCTGAATGGATAATAATAAAAAAAAAATACTCTAACTTCTCAGATACAGTTTTCACATGGCAAAGCAATCAGACGTAATTACTCCTAGAAAGAGTGCAGTAGTCACATAAGTTGCAGACAGCTTAACCAATCTATTGACAATTCAATCAAGGTTATACTCTACATTGTCGGCCCTGAGCAAATGCGAGCAAGGCGAATGCCTCGGGCCTCCGAAACTTTGTTAAAATGAGGGGGCCCAGAAGATTGTGTAGTGTTCATTAAACATAGGTCTATAAAATTGTATTCATTCAAATATGTCGTATAAGTGGAAAGCTGATTATACGACCATAATTAGCACTTTTACGGCTAAAAATGCAAGAAGAGTTTCTTTAAGTATTATATGATCATAATTCAAACTTCTACGGCTAAAAATGAAAGAAGAGTTATTTTAAGTGACTGTTTTAAATTTTGGTAATGATATGCATAATTTTATTTTCTCTTCTTGAATACTGGAGTAACTCAATATTGTTTTAAAGTTGCCTAATATTTTTATCAATTTGGTTGTAAAATGCATAAAGGGCCCACTTTCTTAGATTCCCCTGAGAACGAGTAAATTTTAAATACTCTGAAACAAAGTTGTACAGTTTGCACAATGCAAAATACGCAGTAAATTTAAACAGATTACAAAGAAATGAAACAAGAACGCTCACAGGAATCATTGTAGGGTCTAGGGCACGATGAATGGCGCCGGGATCGCCACCGGAGTCGACCGCGAGGCGAGCGAGCTCCATCACCGGCGCCGGAGGCCACCAGAGGAGCTCATTCACTTCGCCGCAGCTCCGATTCCCGATCGATTCCGAAGTCAGCCCGCGTCGGCGCGAAGGCGCGGTTGAGTCGGAACGGAGTCGAGTTGGAGAGAAAGGGACGAGGAATTTGAGGCAGGATTGTAGCTGTTTGGCTACGTTGGGGTCGATTGAGGAGGCTTGCTGTGGAGTGGCGAGGAGAGAGAGTAAATCGGACGGTGTGGCTGCTTTGGAAGTGGAAATTGGAGGGTTGGTTGTTGAAGAGGAACAAGTGGTGGTGAGAGAGAAGGAAGATGATGGGCAGTGTGAGTATGAATGGGTTGTGTAAGAGGATGCGAAAGAGAGGGAGAGGACGAAGGCGAATCTGACTGAGAGACACGGCTTGCTCATCTCTCTCTTCTCCTGTGTGTGTTTGATTTCTGTAGATGAAAAACTATCCGTTGACCCATTCCATGATGAGGTTTGTGTTGGGTAATCGTTACGATTTAGAGTAATTTTTGTATCTCGTGTACGTTTTATCAATCGAACGCTCAGGATTAAAAAAAAAAAGAGGTGGTAGGGTTTACAAAAAATTTCCCGAAAATATCAAGAAAAGAGAAATGAAAGTTACTATACATTTCTCGAAAAATGTTTCCCTGTATCTTATTCTCTCCGCCGTTTTTCAAATGACCACTATAAGTTGTTTTATACCAAATTAAAGTGCTCATTTGAGTACTTTAATTTGGTGCAAAAAAAATTAAAACGTACTACGAAAATATATTTTTTAACGTCCAAAAAAATACACATTTCTCAGATGGGTCATTTAAAAAAGGACGGAGGGAGTTACATTTTCCTTAAACAAAATGCATTAAACTTTGGCTCATCATAAAAGCCAATGTAATAAAGCGTTGAATTTTTTTTCAGCCACAGTGAAATTATTTATAGAGACCTAGTTTCCCACTTGATTTTATAAAGATAAAATCAAGATTTGATCAAGCGAGGAAGAAGTTTGATAAAATCTGAGATGTTTACATCTAAAATCAAGTGGCAAACTCATCCGAATTGAAAATAAAAAGGTCATCGGTAAAATGACTTAAATTATTGAGTTAACAAACGAGATTGATATTTGTCATCCCAACCATTTTTATTAGTCTCCAGTCCGATAAGGAGGGGTAGTTTTTAACATAGTTTTCGTCACCTTTTTTCTGGGGTGTTGTCACCTTTTTTCTGGGGTGTTGTACATAAAGAACATTCTACAAGTGAACTAGCCGGGTTGGACATTCACTTCAATAATAGCCTATAACAAGATTTGACTCCTGCTTCGTCCCATGGTTAAGAATCTTGAAAATGCCTAAGGATTAGGATTCATGTGAAAAGTAATTTCAAAATGAGTTTTAAAGTCAATTTGGCGTATAGGAAGCAACATTGCATTTTTATTTTTTTTGTTTAAAATCAATTTGGAGCATAGGAGGCAACATTGCATTTTATTTATTTATTTTGGAATCACGCAAGTACATCATCAACACATTAGAGTTTAAAATAATTTTATTTTCATATATTTTACAAATTAGAGTTTAAAGTATTTGTATCTTTTATATAAAAGGAACTGAAAAAAGTGAATTAATGTGATTAATTACAATGTAGTAAATATTTCTTCGGTAACTTTTATTAAGAAAAATAATTAAGCTTAATAAACTACTCTTAATAAGTGATACAAAAGAGAGTCTCACTTAAAAGAATAGACACCCAAATTATATTTACAAACTTAATTTTTTTCTTTGCTCCAAAATAAATAATTTTTTTTTCCCAAAAAAATGTTGCTATAATTGGTTTTACTGTTGCTCTCTGTTAAGAGCTCAGCTACATACACATCGTTTAAACACACTTTTGAAACACACAACCTAATAACGAGAGTTATTTTGACAATCCGAGTTGTTCATTTAAGAAATCAAGTTGATCAGATATGTTTAAGTGTTTGATTCAAATCAATTAACGAACGAGAATAATTTTCACGATCCAGAATTCTCAAGAAAAATAAAAATTGCTACCAAAGTCTGATCAAAATGATTCTTAGTATGGATATTGTAATTGTTGAGACTTAGAAAGTGAACGATTCAGATCGTCAAAATGTGTCATGAAACTCACGCTGTCTTAGTAGTGTGTTTGAGAGGCGTGTAAATAGAATCACTAAAAATGTGTCAGTGCATGATGTCACGTGACAATTACTAAATAACTTTGACGAATGAAAAGGGGCAAATCTACGACTAGTTTAAAGAGATGGAATCATATCGATACGATTGAAACTATAGGGGGTGGAATATTATTTTGTCATTAACTTTAAGGGTAAAACTGTGAATACAATTTTTATGAACTAGGGCTTCGTTTCCTCGTCATATATAAACGAAATACTACAACCCTAGATTCAGCATCCCCAACGCCGCCTCCCACACCCCCTCGGCGAGAGAGAGAGAGTGAGAGAGAGAGCGAGCTTCAGAAATGGTGACTTACAGGGTAAGCTCAGCTCCTCTTTCTATCTGTATCGATTTGCGATGTATACTATTACATTTGCGCTTTCATGGTGTGTGTGATCTGAGATGACTGTTTGAATGAGTTAGGTTTCGAAACTGATTTTCCTTGGATTGATTTGTGCAGTTCCATCAGTATCAAGTTGTGGGAAGGGGTCTCCCTTCGGAAACCGATGAGCATCCGAAGATATACCGCATGAAGCTCTGGGCCACAAACGAGGTTCGGGCCAAATCCAAGTTCTGGTATGTATGTTTGTTAATTTGTTTGTACTTGAGTGTGTAGTTTCATTGTTGTATTTTCAATCCAGTTGGTTTAATTTGAGTTTTTTTGTAATTGTTTTTTTGTATGTCTTAAGGTATTTTCTGAGGAAGCTTAAAAAGGTCAAGAAAAGTAATGGTCAAATGCTCGCCATCAATGAGGTATATTTTTCTCCAAAGCACATCGATATTTCGTGGAGTAAATTTGATTTCAAGGTTTTGATGACGAGTGTAATACTTCGGTTCAGATGACGAGTGTAATACTTCTCGTCATTTCACATCACACTCTATCATCTAGTCATAATTGAATTTTGGGTATACCGGTTACATGTTGAATGGATTAGTCCGTCGTTTTTCAAGAATTAACCTTTTGTGTTGCATCTCTGTATCATGTTACTGAGCTGTTAGGATCACATACTGTGAGGTTTAGTTTAGAGTTGTCTAACAGTCCTTTGTCGTGAATGATTTAGCGAGAATTGGTAAAATACCCGGAGGTAAAAAACATTCTTTCAATACTGTTTTACAAGTTCACAGAGAAATGGTGAGCAAGGCCAGGTGTTGTTTTAGGTAAAGGTAGAGAACTTTCTTTGAATATTATTAGTTTACATGTTATCTAAACTTACTGTGACTGGTGTCTTACCGTCCATCTCATTTTAAATCAGAGATTGATATGTTTCTAATAGGTTTTGATTCCAGAGTTTGTGAGGGTGTCATACCACGAGGAGAACATTGGGAGTTTCTTGAAATGAAGAGTTTGTTACTACTTACTAGGCATAGTTGATGCTAAATGAAAGAGGAATTTGTGGTATTTTGTTTACTATTTATTATTCTTGTTGGTACGTTTCCAACAAATCATTGCTTAGAAGATGATCTCCTCAGTTCTCTTACCTTGTACTGTCTAAATGTGGTTGACATGGAGTAAATGTGGTGACATGGAGTAAATGTGGTGAATGGTGATTATAACCGTCACCTTCCATCTCTCTATTTTTTTGCTTCGTATGTTGGAGTTGGGTACAGATAATCAAAGTCCACAAATCACGTAATGTTTGTGAGCTTGTTTTGTGTATGTTTCATTTGTACCCAAATGTCTGTAGTTGACTACGGTGTCTTAGTTCCATGGCGGAGATTACTTGATTCTTTGAAAAGGTAAACTATGAGCAAAAAGTGAAAATTGATCTAAGTTGCAATTGTTTGTGTTAATTAAGGACTCGAGCAAGAAAATATAGGTTGTAGCTACTCCAATCATTCTTCATGTATTGAAGTCTCTTGGCCCTGTTCGTTGTTTGTGAAAACGGTGACATGGTAATTTAGAGTATCGCGTTCGATGTTCTATGTGCAATAGCACCTGATCAAAGATCATTAAGATCGAACCTTTCTTGATGTGGTACATTGCATCCTCTCTTCGATTTTGCTATTATTCATGAGGCTTGCTGACTACTCCTTATCCAACTGTTTGCAAGTCTTTGATCTCGCCTCATTGTGAACATGTTTCTCAATTTTGAGTTCTTTGGTTGGCAAGTTGTGTTTTGTTGGCCAATATGTACGCCAATTGCTAAGAAATAGTTTAAGTGAACTGTGTGCGTTTGAGCTTGCTAATGTGATGGTTTGTCTTTCCTAGGTAGGATTAGAATAGTGGTACTGGTACATTATTGGCAATCCATTGACTAGATGTCGATGGTTTGCTTTTTCTTGGTTCCTTGGTTACTCATTTGTAACACAAGCAAATAAGCAATCTGAAGCAAATGGTGTACCTAATAAGTTCAAGTTGTCTCTTTTTTCCTCGGAATTGTCTCTCTTTCTCTATGATAATCCAATGTTACGAAGAATTTGTCGTACTCATAGTTAACTGTCTACTTTCAGATTTTTGAGAAAAATCCTACCAAGATCAAGAACTATGGAATTTGGTTGAGGTATCAAAGTCGTACTGGTTACCACAACATGTACAAGGAGTATCGTGACACCACTCTGAATGGTGCAGTTGAGCATATGTACACTGAAATGGCTTCCCGCCACAGGGTTCGCCACCACTGCATCCAGATCATCAAGACTGCTACTGTTCCTGCGAAGCTCTGCAAGAGGGAGAGCACAAAGCAGTTCCACAACTCCAAAATCAAGTTCCCCTTGGTGTCCAAGAAGGTTAGGCCACCCTCTAGGAAGCTGAAGACCACCTACAAGGCTTCTAGGCCCAACTTGTTTGTGTAATCCTCTGATTGCTTTTTCGAAACAGAGCTCTATTAAGTGGGGTAAGACAGACTCATAAGTTTTCTTGTTTTAGTTGAGATCAGCAGTTATTATCCTGTGCTTCTTCGGATATTGTTTGGTTTTGAGTATTGAATGATTTATAATTATGGAGTTTCGAGGATCCTGTTTAGCTTTGGAAAGCAGTAGCTGCTATGTCTGTGTCAGTAATCTTAGTCCCTGTTCATCTCTTGTTATTATTGTAGGCTGCGCTTATTGAGGTTTCATGTGTTGAGATGTTATAAAATTTGCGTTTGGTGTTGCATCTGAACTGTTAAATCTTTTGCGTTGGCGGAGAAAGTTGTGCACTGAAAACTATCGTGGAACTGGTTGTGCTCTGAAAACTATCGTGGAACTGGTTCTCTCTGGAGGATGTTTAGAATCATAACCTGTCTGGTTTCTTCACAGAGCCCATTCCAACTGGATTTGAACTGACTGGGAGTCTGGGACAACCATAAAATAGAACTCTCATTTTGCAGTTTCTTCACAGAGCCCATTCGATGTGTCATCTATTATTGGTGTGGATGATAAATAATTACACGATAATGTGTCATTTCATCGGAATTGAATCAAATGATATGGTTTTACATTTCATCTCATTCCTATAAATTAAAGAGCTCTAGATTACGAAGAGAAATTTAGGAGTTTATAGCTGAAGGTTTTATGACTAGTCAAAATAGAAAAAAAAAATTTCATGAGACCTTATAAAATAATGACCAAAGAATGCACCTCATGCGGTTTTCTGAGGGTTTGCTCATTGCTTATGCTATGCTTTTAAGGTTTTCTAGGGTTTCATGTTCCAGACATGTCACACAATTACACTGATACGAGAAACAAGATATGTGCAGTTCGAGACGTGTCACGTAATTACACTAATACGATAATCAAGATATGTGCAGTTCGAGACATGCAATTACACTAATACAAGAAACAAGATATGTGCAGTTCGACACATACAATAGTATGCTTGCATCCACGGTGAGGAGGGAAGAGAAGTTTACAATTGTAAGATAAGGATAACACTTCATGCACCGTCACCTCTCAATTGTGTCTCCATGCTGTCTAGTTAACCTACAAAATCCGAACTCGATTGATAATGTCTCCAAAGCTTCAATCTATGCTGTCTAGTTAACCTACAAAATCCGAACTCGATTGATAATGTCTCCAAAGCTTCAATCTCTACATTGAAATTGAGATCTTGAGTAAGCCACAAGATATCTCACAACAAGATGTTCCTCAACTCACTATTGATGCAGTTTAAATTAACGAGAAAGAATTGATAGCATAGTTATTTCTTTATCATGATATGAAATGGCTTTTACAATTATTTAAGGGAAAATTCCAAAAAAGCCTCCAAACTTTGCCCCAAATGTCCCATAAGCCTCCAAACTTCATTAAATGTTAATTAGACCTTCAAACTTTGCACATTTTAATCAAAAAAGCCCACGCCGTTTGTTTCCATCAATTGCCTAACGGGAAAAGCTTACGTGTCAACCTCTCGCCCCTATACGACGTCGTTGGATGCCTGGGGCACCATTTTGGAAGGAAAAAGGACCTCGTGAGGGGCACATGACCTCCCATTACCAACCTTACAGGGGGTTCTTCGAGAAACCCAAACATATTTTATGCTCACTGTCTCTGTCTCTGTCTCTCTCTCTCTTAATCCTCTCGATCGAACACAACTGAAGTCGAGATTTCTTGATCTTCGAACACATTTTGAAGACATAAATGGGTTGGATCATGCGAGAACCTGGTGGTTTGCCTCCTACATACGGTAATCCCTTTATTCTTTACGCAAAAGTGAATCATTTAGTGTTTGTTTAATGTTTAATGAGTTTTGTTGGTAGCATCGATGGTGGTGTTTAATCATTTGGGGTTTGTTTAATTAGTACTTCAATATTATTGTTTAAAGGGTTTGTAATCGTTAGGGTTTTTTTTAAGGAGTTTTTTGTTCCACTTCGTAAACTGCATGCATGTGTCAATATAAATTTTTTATTGATCATTGTGCAGATTCTAGAGAATATTTTACTATTAGGATGCATCATGGGGGTGTGTTCAAGGGTTTTCGAACAAGGGTTTACATGGGGGGAAGTATTATGTACTTTGATTTCTGTGATATTGATGAGATATCGTACTTGGAATTACTGAACATGGCTTCTGAAATGGGTGAGTTTACAAGTATTGCATTTTACGGGATGTTAAATGGGTCAATGAAGTTGATCAAAGGTGACACCCAGACCACTGATTTGTGTTTGACTGTAGATAAACACAGAGTGGTAGAATGCTAGTACATGGTATCTAAATTGGTTGAGTGTAATCCTACCCAAGATAGTCAAGCTGGTAGCTCCAAGTTCCTAAGGGATACTAGGTCAAAGGGAAAGGGTAAAGCAGACAAACTCATTGATGTGGAAATAGGTAATGGTGATGACACAGATGATTATGACCTGAACTCAAGTTCATCTTCTTCTGATGAGGATGAGATTTATGATAGTGATTTTGAGGTTGAAGATGATGATGATACACTCTTTGATGCTAATGTGGATGATATGGAGTTTGTAGGATTAGATGAACCTGCAGTTACCAATGAAAATGCAGTAGTGGTTGATGAGTTAGCACTTAGCAGACATAAATGGTGATGAAGATGTTGTGTCATCTGATGATTTGAGGAGCATAGATAGTGATTCAGATGGAGATAAAGGGGGAGCCAATGGAGTGAAACACTCTGTTTTTAATGAGAAAACAGACATGGTCAATCCTACGTTCAAAGTTGGGATGGAGTTTAAAAGTCATGCACTGTTCATGGATGCTGTTAAAGAGCATGACATTAAGTGGGGAAAGGAGATCACATTTAAACTCCATACAACATACAATGGCAAATGCCACCCAAGTCAGAGCCAAGGCAAGCCACAGCTTCTTCTCTCTACCTTTCAACCTGTTGATCTCAGCCTCCATTCTATTTCTCCTCCTAAGAAGCCCTGGAATGATTTGCACCGACCTCGGGCACATGGGTGGATCGAACCACTCAAAGTCATTGCATACTGTATTGGGACATGACACAAATCTTCTTCCTGGGTTTGTCACCGTCCACGAGGTGTGCATCTCTCTCCTCGTGCCACAAACCATGCAGAGGAGGTTGTCTTCCATTTGGTTTCTCATTTTTTCTGATGAGAGGGAGGAAGAGAGAGATAGATAGATAAAAGGGGAGGGAGAGAGAGAAGGTAGATAACAGGGGAGGGAGAATATATAGGAGGGATGACCAAATTGGCGGGATTTTACCACAGGGGTGAATTTTCACCAACGCAATTTTTTTTTTAATAAGGACAACCAAACAATGAATTTTAGCAAAGTGACTATAAGCAGAAAACTCAGCCTTACTCGTTGAAATAAGATCATCGTCCGACGTGGAAAAAAGGCATTAGGAAATAGGATAGTTTGGTAATTTTTCATGAATAAGAACTCCAAAAAGCATGTTGGAGGATAAAATTCATCCCGCATTACAGCCATTTGACATGTGCAATACAAGAATTCGAACCTCAAAAATGCTGAATGACTGTAACAATGAAAGGAAATGGATTTATTAGTGAATTTATCGAATAGAAAAGAACATATATACATACAGCATTTTAACTTACTTGTCTTGTTATCTTTCTATTACCATTTGACTTAACCACATAATTCAGCAAAACGTCATTCATCTCCTGGGATGGAGCCAAAGGGGACAAGTGTTGAAGATTTTCAAAAATTATAATTATTATATAGAAAATAAATTTTTATCCCCGAATTATATAGACTTGCCACCACTAGATTTTTTTAATATTTTATCCTCATAATGCAGTTTGTCTTTTTATTTTTTAAGTACATATTTTCGCCACCACAAAAGTAAAATCCTGACTCCGTCGACCCTTGATTCACTATTTAGACATTCCTTCCAAATATAAGATCAATTACGATCATCCAGCCAAGCAGTGATAGAAAAGATTTACGGAACTTCGAATTAACCTCAAGATCATAATTTCTTTCATCTAGAAATGAAACAAAATTTCTAAATGGATGATTAGAGGCACTTACCATTTGGATCACAGAGGTTGTTGCATGTGATTTTACAGTTAAGGGAATCAGAGTTAATCTTCAGACATTGCTCTCTGCAGGTCTCCAAACAATTCACGTTATCCGCATTAGCTTTAGGCAGCTGAATTGAAGCAACAAGAACCAGGACAACCAACATTGAAACTTTGATAGCCATCTCTCTCTCTCTGGAAAGATAAAAGCATTTACAGGGAACAAAAATAGGAACTTAAGTGGTGACCCTTGAAGATTGGGATTTTTGGAAGTTTACAAGAGGTTGAATCCTTTTTTTTCGGGTTTGTAGTAGAAGATAGTATATTCTTAAGCGATCTTTCATGTGACGCAAAATGCTGTCTGATATGACAATTTGATGGGGGACCTGTTGGATTTCTAAGTCTTCGATACGCTTCACTATTGGAGGTCGATAAAAGATTTAGCCGAATCATGTTTGTCTTAGGAGCAATGGAATGCCAAAATATTCTATCCTCCATTTCTCCTAAGTAGGGGTGTAAATTTTTCCCACTGGCCCGAAGCCCATCCGAAGCCCGTTCAAATTTAGCTCGGCCCTAGGCCCACCCGATCCCTATGGGTAGGGCCTGGGCTAGAGGTTTTGAAGCCCGGCTCGGCCTGAAGCCCGACCAGTTGGGCTACTCAATTAGTCCGGCCTTAAGCCCGAAGCTTTTAGCCCGATCCAAGCTCATATAATTTAGAATTTTATACACTGTACGTAACAATGTGTAGTTACACATTTTAGACTTTTATACCCTGCTGAAAGAAAACCCCACGAATTATGGAGTATTTTTTTTCCTTTTTAGATCTTGAACTGATTTGAATAATCTTTGATTGATTATATATATTGTTTCCTTTGGCTGCTTTTCTTTTATGGTTTACATTCCTCAATTGTATTTCAACGGCTAGTTTTGAGATTTTACTGTTAATGATTTTATTAATATAGAGGAAGAGAAAAAATATACTCCCTCCGTCCCAATTTGATAGTCCACTACGAAACTACGTGCAATTTTCAAACTAAAAAATAATGCATTTATCAAAATAATTTTTGAATTTTTTTTGCACCGTATTAAAGTTCTCAATGAGATCTATCAAACAAGATCCATAATGCATATTTTTTGAGGTTCACATTAAAAGATATAAGCCGTTGAAAATGGCACGCAGTCCCAAAATGGACTATCATTTTGGGACGGAGGGAGTACTCCGTATTGATTTGCATGGGTCACCTTGTGCACTAGAATCATCATCTAAGAAACGGTCTGGGAGCATTTTGAAAGGACCCAAAAAAACACTTCGAATTGGCACAATTCAACATATGGCAATATGTAAACACTTCCAGATTTCTTTTGATTAATTTTACTCTTAAGAAATAAAAGTTCTCAGAAAATGGCCCTGGCCCGAGCCCGAGTCCTTAGCATAGATATGTTAGGGCTCCGGGTTGGGCTTGGGCCAAGATTTTTAAGACCGGGTTGGCTTGGCCAGGCCCGTTTTTTTGCGGAAGCCCGATGGGCTTGGACCGGGGTAACTCGAACCTGATTTTCTAAGGGCTGGGCTAAATTTACACCCCAACTCCTAAGACGCTGTGTTCTTTTTACATTTCCAAAAAATTTCTTCTCCCATCCCTCATTACTCACATTTCTCTCTCTTCAATTATTACACATCTCTCTAATTATTATTTTTTCCAAAAAAATATTCAAACATTACCTAAAAAATATTTCTCAAAATATTGCTTTCAAAACTCTCAATCAAATAATGTGCCGGGTTTGTTCCTACCGTCCACAGCTAAGACGCATATAGTTTGTTTTGACTATCACTAATATGATTTGACGAAACTTTTATAGATGTCAGATCAATTTTATTTTTCTTCATTAACGGAGAGATCATATGATAGAGACAGACAAAATTAATAGATCGGATCATCAAATGGATCTGGTGTCTTATACATCATAGTAAAAGGTTCAGTACCATTCCAAATCCTCGCCCAAAACCCCCACATCCTCACCTCATCGCCGCCGTCTTCCTCCGCCGGCGATAGCCCTCTTCACGTCGCCGCCCTTCTGAGTCAGCTCGAATTCACAAAAGCCTTACTAAACCAGAACTCCAACCTCGCCGTAAAACTCAATTCAACAGCTCAACGCCGCTTCACCTGGCATCAGCAAAAGGGTACATGGAGTTAGTGAAAGAAATGGTTCTGGTGAACGCTGATGTGGGTTTCGTGTTGGATCGTGATGGGAGGTCTCCCCTTCATCTTGCTGCGATGGAAGGAAGAGTTGGGGTTTGACCGAGTTGGTCCGAGTTGACCAGGTGGTGGCTCGGGTTGTGACTGGTGGAGGAGAGACTTGTTTGCATCTGCGTGTGAGGCTTTGAAGGTGCTGGTTGAATGTTTAAAAAATGACGAGTTCGTGAATTGGAAAGATGGAGAGGGTAACACTGTTCTGCATCTTGCAGTAGCCAAGAAACAGCTTGAGGTATGTCTTTCTCTCCTTCTATAACAAAATTGTGCAATTTATTACAATAGTCTATTTAGATTCTTTCAGTAACTGCTTATTTTTATGTTCTATTTGGGGGGGAAGAAGGGATACTCTGACCCTATGTTATCTGGGAACGGCATAACTAGAGAATTAGCGTGATTCCTTGAAGTTTTTCCAGGAAATTGTAAGGCAAAAATCAAGAGAACCTCAAATTACGGTGAGAGAGAGAGAAAAATTCAATTGTTGTGCTCCTAGAAATGTGTTTTGTATCGATATGCCGATAAACACTTTAGGTTACTATTGGATGTTGATTGCTTGAAAGGGTAAGTTCTAATTATGTTATCTACAGAAGCCTACTTCTAGCTTATCACAATTTAGATCACGTGGTGTTCCCCTTTCCCTGTTTCTGTTCCTTGTACTGTTACGAGTCGCGTTCCAAGTTACGTAGCTGTTAGAAAACAGGTGATATATACTACATAGCATTCCTTATAATTGATCTGTTCTGATTTTCATGGTTGTGTTACATAGTCCCTGTTAGATTCCTATGACGTGAATCCGATCACGAGTATGAGTTGCTGAATGGTGAAAATAAATTTTTGTAGCCAACTGCAATTGATTGAGACTTAAGGCAAGTTTGTTTGATTTGGTTTTGTAGCGATTTTAACACAGCTTGCTGCCGTAAAATTCACCGCCAAGATGCCCTTCCTACTCTAGCATAATTCCAATAACCCAATCTGCTGAGAAATTCACAGATACAAAGTAGGAATGCTGGAATGAATTTTATTGTAGGCCTCTTCTTTAAGTCGCCACTATTCATAAAATTCAAGAATGGAACATAAGGAAAAAGGATGTTGCAATCCTACCCGTGGACTTGGCATAGAGAGCCCATCTTCATGTTGTTTCTTTGTGATGCTATTCAACTTGAAGTCACAAATAGCATACAACTAGGTCATTGCTTATTGTCACATTATTTGCAGATCATAAAATTCTTGCTTGCTGCCACTGAGATGAAACAGTGCAACGATGGTACATTGTATTCTGTTCTCAATCATCCACTATAAGAGAGCGAATATTTTAGTTAGAAAACAAAAAATAATAATCATAAATTGGATGAAAGCAACCTCACCATCAATAACTCTTGGTGATCAAAACTTGAAATCTAGTCTTCAAATATCACTTTGTCTAAGCCCTTCTTAAATGCCTTGATTTGAGGGAGTATCAGTTAAGTGGTACTGAGCAAGTGAAACAATACATTTGTGCTTATTTCCTTCAGTCACTCGACAATTTCGTCCACCAAGGATCAAATCATGTGTAACTACCTGCACTACCCGCAATACGTAAATCAATAAAACACGGGTAAACCAAAATAAAAAATACGATAACCAATTTAGTGATAGAATACTCAGATGGAGTTGGGAGAATTCATCAGTTTTGTCTTTTCATCTGACGTTAGCTTCTCTTCATGGGTCTCTACGGAAAAGGTCATTGTTTCAGGAAGACCAGTGATATCATTCTGCAAAAGTAAACTAGCCATTGAGAAAAATATTTTGGTGGAGCTGGGCAAAGACAATTTTATTAGACATCAAGACGCCTATATATCTGTGTGTGCATGTGCATGTGTATGTGTTTGTGTGTGTGTGTGTGTATGAGAGAGAGTCTGGATCAAGACACGTCTCTAGACCTCTTTAATCCACATCCAACTTTTGTACAATTAAGGATCTACACCACATCCAACTTTTGTACAATTAAGGATCTACAGCTTCCATGCTGTCAAGAGTCACTTCCTTGCCAATGATATGCTTGTAGAAAAATGGACGTCAATCAACACTCCATCAAATATAGCTTTCCCAACCTATAACACATAGGTAACAAATGAGAAATAAGTGGTGTAAAAAGTGAAACCAACCGGCCAAGAAGTACTTACAGCTTTGCCAACAAATTCAAAGTAGGCGAGATGGTCCGGTAGCAAGAGGAGTGCGGGTTCGGTTGGTATTTTAATCCAGTGTCTTACATTGTAAATTGTTTAGAGCTCTCATCATCCATGGCAGTAGTGAACAACACTCGGGAATATTCATTTCTAACTCCAATTCTGTTTGACCCTTCCTCCCTTGTGAACTCCAATCCTTCCACTTGTTTAATTCACGATATGAGTCTTGTAAGATATTAACTCGGTTCACTTTTAACCAATAACCACTGGCTATTTGTAACATAAAGGATGGTTACAAATAGGAGTCAACCCAGTGGTTATTGGTTGAAAGTGAACCGAGCTAATATCTTACAAGATTCGTATCGTGAATTAAACAAGGCAAAGGATTGGAGGGGCAGTTGGTGCTTAAATTCACTGGGGAGGAAGGGTCAGATGGGATTGGAGTTAGAAATGAATATTTTCGGGTGTTGTTCGCTATTGCCATGGATGATGAGAGCTCTAAACAATTTACAATGTAAGGCAATGGATTAAAATACGAGCTGAACCTGCACTCCTCTTGTGTACCAAACCATCTCGCCTACTTCAGATTTGTTGGCAAAGCTGCAAGTACTTCTTGGCCGGTTTGTTTCACTTTTTACGCAACTTTTTTCTCATTTGTTACCTTTATGTTATAGGTTGGTTTGGAAAGGCTATATTTGATGGAGTGTTGATTGACGTCCGTTTTTCTACAAACATATCATTGGCAAGGAAGTGACTCTTGATGACATGGAAACTGTAGATCCACAAATGTACAAAAGTTGGATGTGGATTAAAGAGGTCTAGAGACCTGTCTTGATCCAGACTCTCTCTCACACACACACACAAAAACACATGCACATGCATATGCACAGATAGATATATAGGCGTCTTGATGTATAATAAATTTTTCTTTGCCCAGCTCCACCAAAACATTTTTCTGAATGGCTAGTTTACTTTTGTAGAATGATATCACTGGTCTTCCTAAAACAATGACGTTTTTCGTAGAGACCCATGAAGAGAAGCTAACGTAAGATGAAAAGACAAAAGTGATGAATTCTCCCTACCCCATCTGATTGTTTTATCACTAAATTAGTTTTCATATTTTTTATTTTGGTTTCCGTCTGTTTTATTGTTTTGTTTACGTGTTGCAGGTAGTGCAGGTACTTACCCAATCCTTGGTGGACGAAACATTCGAGAGTGACTGAAGTAAATAAGCACAACTATATTACTTCACTTGCCCAGTATCATTTAACTGATGCTATTCTCTGTCAAATCAAGGCATTTAAGAAGGGTTTATTCAAATTGATATCTGAAGACTGGATCTCAATTTTTTATATCAAGAAATAGAACTACTAATTTGTGGTCTTCCAGTTATTCATGGTGAGGTTGCATTCATCCAATTTACGATTATCATTTTTTGTTTTCTAATTAAAATATTCGCACTCTCTTATAGTGGATGATTGGGAACAGAATACAATGTACCATCGCCGCACTGCTACATCTCCTAGCATTATGTGATTTTGGGAGGTGGTTTGAAGTTTCGATGAGCAAGATCGTCTTATGTAATTTGTGACTGGCGCCTCAGCGGTTTGTTTCTGTTTTAACCATTATTGTTATTAGATTGTTAACCACCAATTCATCTAAAAGTTTAAGCTGTTAGAGAGGGGTCAATTTATTATTTATATTCTCAACACGCCCCCTCACATGTAGCCAGACTCTCCTCCATAAGCGGGTTAAACACGTGCAAATATTTAATAAATGGGTAGACGGATTAAATTGTTAACCACCAACTCATCCAAAAGTTTAAAGGGAAATTTATCGTAATGGTCCCTCTAGTTTCACCCCAGTCTCGATTTCGTCCCTCTAGTTTCAATTTCACTCTAACGAACCCTGTAGTTTCAATTTTGGTCGATTTGAGTACAATTGATAACGGCCGTTAGGTTAAAGAT
>JAXBDA010001431.1:0-54978 GCA_036023075.1 Gaultheria prostrata | reverse complement strand
CATTTGATTTGGTTGGAATTTTTTTGTTTGTCGTTGCAGTTTGTCAAGATTATGGAAACACATGAAAGTTCTTTTGCTTAACAATGTTTACGTCGTGAATGTTCTAGGTAATATTTTTCACTACACTCATCTTAGATGCGCATTGATGGCTAATTTGTGTATTCTACATATCAACATGCTAATTTGTCAATGAATGCTTGCAGGAAACATAGCTTACAATTTCGTCCTAGGTGCATATTCATATTGGGGACCCAAAGCTGGTTATAGTATATATCAGATGGTAAATTTTAGCAACGGCTCCTTTGTGATATATGTTTTTGTTTATCGGATTCAAATATAGAAACATTACGTTACTTCACTATTTTGGTTATTATTTGGCAGAAAAATGCAGATATGGTTTTTGGTGGGGTGACAATGGTATGTGGAATATTGGGAACATTAGCTGGAGGCTTAGTTCTCGATAAAATGAAGAATACAATCACCAATGCTTTCAAGGTAAAAATTCCGTGGTATCTTAATTTTCGTTTGTGGTCTATTCTTTCTTACTTTGTCTCATTCAAGTATTTTTCTTTTTTCATTTTTTGCAGCTTCTCTCCATAGCAACGTTTGCGGGAGCTGCTTTGTGCTTTTCATCTTTTTGTTTTAGAAGCGTATATGCTTTCGTTGCTCTCTTCACTGTTGGTGAACTACTTCTATTCAGCACTTCTGTAAGAAACATTCTAACTAGTGTTTTATCCTCTGTTGGATGTCAATCGCGTGCTTATAAGTCCATATAATTGCGATAACATTTGATACATCCGTTGTTGTAGACTCCCGTGAATGTCATATCTATCCAATGTGTGCAACCGGGTATGAGACCAATGGCAATGGCCATGTCTGCAGTTGTGATGCACCTATTTGGCGATTTGCCTTCTCCTCCACTTGTTGGGGTTCTCCAGGTTTGTATCCAAACCCTCCATAGGTTGCATTAATTATGCTTTGCTAAAAACCATCGTTACACATTGCTTGATCATGATTTCTACCTCAAAAACTTACTTTAAGCTGTTAAGTACTGAGTTTACTGGCAATGGATAATATTTAAAAAATGAAATCAACATGAATTGGTTTCGAAACCACCACTTATCGAGACTAAACCATTTTAATGTTTTAAGATTAGATGTAGCTAATAGTTTAAACACGTACACTCATAACCACGGATGCAAGTGGAGAATTCTCTGTCGCTACTACTGCATTGGATGCATATAAATTATAAAGAAAAGCACGGCATAGTCTCCGAGGATCGTGGGTGAAGAGCGGAATATTTATTTGATCACTAGTTGCTAAATTATGAATCAAGTTGTTACTTTTAACTCCGTTTCTTGAGAAATATTCTTCTCTAATCTTGCCTTCTTTGGTTTTGCTCAATTTCTCTAATTAATTGTGCCTGGATTTGTTTCTTGATGACCTTATTTTGGTTCATTCCTCAGGACTATCTTAAATACTGGAGGACTACTACTTTGATCTTGACAGCAGTTCTGTTTCTGGCTGCCATACTGTGGTTTATAGGTAATGTTGTCGTGAACTACTACTTCATTGAATCAGCATTTCCTTATAATCAACATTCCTAATGATTCATCAATTTTTGCTGAATGGATTCTTGCATGCTGCATCCAAAGGGGTGGAGGCTTGTTAATTTGACCCCTTTGATTTTAGAAAAAATTTACTCAAACCCCTTTACTTTTCCACAATCTAAGCAATTTGTACGGGGAATCACTATTTTGCAAATTCCTATTTCAGCCTTTAACTGGAAGTGATAAAACGTTATATTTGTGTACTTTGGCAGGGATCTTTCTCCGGAAGTCGGAAAAATCTAATGGAGATTGTGAGAATCAAGTAACGGTGGTCAGCAAATCAAAAATGGCACGGTTGACTGAAGAGGTGGCTGTTGAAAACGGACAAAACCTTCTGCCAAACCATGAGGCCTAATGACAGCAAAAAGTTGCATTTTTAGCTAGCCCTAACATATCTTTCATGTACATGGGCCATTAGATGTTTTCCCCATTCCCACTCCTTTTTTTTGTTTTTTTTTCCCGACTAAATTAAACCATTTTAATAGTTTCAGTATATGTTACAAGGTTTTTATATGGATCATGTTGGACGGATGCAAGGAATTATGATTACATTAGCTTTGACTTTGGTGGTTCATTTCATGCTTAATCTTTGAGCGATTATCTTACGCAACTACTGAAAGAATTTGTTCTAAATAATTCAATGCCAAAGTGTGGAAGAGATGGTAACTTTGGGGGTGTGGCCAGCTTAATCAATGATGCAATAAATCATCAATTCCAATCTTTTTGGAGCCAAGTAGTCTGTTGAAATACCAGGACTGTCTTGTGTTTTATAGCTTGTCTTGTTGAACTGTCTCTTTTTTAATGTGTGAATCGTGAAAAGAAGGCTTCCGTTATTCCCTCTAAGGGTCTCAGGCCCGCTCTCCCCTTACCTTTTCTTAGCAGGTTGTGATTTTAGCAGTATGGTTTTTTCAGACCCATTAACCCAGAATCGGATGATCATTTGTTTCCCAAAGGAAGACATTGTTGATGTATCCGCTTGTCGGGTCTTATTGGCTTATTTCCAACACGAGTTTATATTTGATAAGGCAGATTGCTCGGAATATCACGACAAATGAATCGATGAATGCAGTACGTTATGCATATCTTCGTAGTCCGGACGGGCGGTTCCTTGACCCCCATAACCGTGGGTGTAGAAAGAACTGTGCAGATTTTCTCATTGTTGGACATACAGATGATTATGAGACTCCTTGGCCTTCTTTGCAGCAGGTTGCCCAGTAAAAATCTTCTCTCCCTATCTACCTCTTCAACTCGATCCAGTGTCGTACTTTCCTGGAATTTCTCGTCTCAGGTGCTAGATGATACCAAGGCCATCCTGCAAATTTCAAATCAGGGGCACATTACGCTTTTGTTCTGTAACTGCTGTAAACATCACTTGTTCATTCTTTACGAAACAATAGAAGTCCAGCACTATTGCGATATAACGTAGAAAGATCATTATTTTGACACATGCCGCCTGCCTCTTTGCTTCAGTTTATATTTGCCCCCATTTCTTGCTCATAAGCAGAAGAGAAACTGAAATAGTTCTTACCTGGGTTGCAACGACCCACAAAATTTACATGTTCTGCAAATAATATTTGCTTCCATTTCATTTGTTTTATTTTACATCCACAATGGTTGAATTAGAAGGGTCTACTGTGACAGCGACATTACATTGTGCTACCAATATAATACTTCCGTGTTAAAACAACCTTGGTCCTTTAGTTTGGATAAATTTAGAACAAATGTGGAACCAAGGAAGTAAAATCACAAGCATAAAAATGAAATACAAGCAAATGGGCCAAGGGTTGAATGGCCACTGCCCAAAGCAACCTCAACTTTGTTGAATCCCGCTTGGCCATGTCTGATTCTTCACCGGTTTTAAGATCTCTTCGATTTCCGACAGACTTTTCTCGTCCTTCCCGAATATTTCGAGTTCTTTAGCAGCAGCCACATTCTCTTCAACCTGAATGTAAAGTACGAAGATAATTAACGTCACAAATATATCAATTGCCTATCAAATGCAAAATCACAGTTTCACTTTTACTTTGTGT
The DNA here is from genome assembly GCA_036023075.1 of Gaultheria prostrata. Taxonomy (NCBI): domain Eukaryota; kingdom Viridiplantae; phylum Streptophyta; class Magnoliopsida; order Ericales; family Ericaceae; genus Gaultheria; species Gaultheria prostrata. Next base: position 51,338 of record JAXBDA010001431.1, on the reverse strand, counting down.
TTTCTAAAGCTCACAGCTATCTTATGATTTTATGACAAGTTACTGCATAAACAGAAATAGCTTCACAGATTCCTGCACTCAAGACACGGCACAAGAAACCAACAGAATATGGAAGCATCTCCCGGTAGTTATCCAGAAAGAATACCTCATGAATTACACTGAGCAATAAACCCAGTATAACTAGCATGGTTCATACTGCTCTTTAAGCATGTTTGTTAGCCATGACAGGAGGTTTATTTTCAAACTACAATTGACAGTAAATTTTAGTCGTTATTAGTTGTAGAGGATAAAGATGCCATACTAAACTTAAATATGACCAAAGTACAGTTCTAATTACCACATCATTTGCCACGAGTACCACACTTGCAAGGAAACAGAACATAAAGTGGGCATAATAAGTTTGATCTGCAGATCAGTGGATAACTTAACAAGGTGAACCTGAGGATACTTAATTCATAATATTTTGCAAGTTGAAACATGTGAGGTGGCTTCCTGTAAACCAGCCTAATAATGCTGATAAGTGAAAATCACGCCTAATAATGCTGACAGATTGTAGAAGGCATTTGTCAAAGGAGAGAGAACTATGGGAAAGAGAAGAATTTAACACTTCACGGACAAAACGTAGTTAGCTATTACTCATTGGTACAAATTTTCGTACATAAATTTCTCCATTTCTCTTCAACATAAGGAGAGAATGAAACCATTTCTGATAATTATAAACAACTTTTGAGAGAAAAAAAAAAACAGCGTACGCTTCATAATTCCAAGTTCATAAAAGTTAACAGAGCGGAATTGGGCGTTCATGGACTTCACGATAAGGATTCTCTAAACAAGATAAGCAAAGAGAGTTTAGTCATAATATTGAGATGAAGAATGGTTCACATATGAAACGAACCATACACAAAATAAGTTGCAGCAGTAAGAACAATGATATGTCATTACCTGTCTAACGGAGTTCATGCCAACAAGTATGGAAGAAATATCTTTACTCGACAAGCTGTACTGCATAGCTAACTTCGATATATTTTTCCCCTTCTCTTTACATAAGGCAGCAGCAGCTTGGCATGCAGCCTGCGAAAGAAAAGAACAAAAAATGCAGGTAATAAGCATACACAATTTTTGTGGATCAGACTGAAATGGCAAAGAAGCAACAGAAGAGCATTACAGAAGCCCAGAAAACACACATTTATAAGGACTCTTGAAATTTGCTGTGATTTGTCCGACGAAACCAAATGTTGAACTAATAAGCATATCTTCGTTATTTATCTTGGTATGCTATAGCTCAGTCAAGTGACCAAATAAGAGGACCAAAGTCATTGCGCGCAAAACTGATTATAGGCACCAACCCTCGGTCTCAGCACCTCAATCAACCATTCTTTTTAAGTTACCAAACCATTGTGCTAGTTCAAGATGCTTAAGGAAACGGTTCTCTTCAGGGGACACTAACGTATGTTGTGCCAAAATTATCTAGACGGGCGAGGCGAATAAAAAGAGTAACACTAGTTGCAAAGGAAGACCTTTAGTTCAGGTGAAGCTGGGTGCCACTCTGGAGGTCCGCTCTCCGTAAGAAGCCCCATTGAAAGTGGAGAAGCACTGATCACTCCCACACCCTTGCTCTTCAAGTAAGGCAGTAGATCCTCAAGAGTTGAATCATTAATACCATAGTGGCAATATGACAGAATCACATCGACGGTGCCTGGAGGCACTCGATCAAGAACATAAGTGAAAACTCCCAGAGGTAGTCCCGTAATACCAATGAAGCGGATCTTTCCCGCTTCCTTTAGTTTTTGAAGAGCAGGAATTGTCTCATTGACAATCTGTTCAAGGAATCAAAGCAAACCAACCAAATCTTCAATACCACTTTATAGAAAATAAATGATTAACAAAAGAAAATAAATTCAACATAGCACACAAAAATCATGAAAAAAAATTAATGTACTTAAGAAGATCCAAATCAACGGGTCAACTATAAACAGATATCAGCTCAAACCTTTGTGTCAATCACAGAGGGTCAGCTAAAGGATCCATCAACTATTCGTAGTCATCTCAGTTAAGTTCAAGGTAGTCATGCAATTTCTTATCACCCAACCGAAGTTCTCTTAGGCCTTCCTCTATTCCTTTTACCACCCTTTAATGGATAAATCACTCCTCCCAAAAAGTCAAAACACACATTTTTTTAAAATTTAATAACATGTGAACCAATGGCCTACGTATCAGATATTAAACTGATAAGAACTGGTCAGTCTTGCAACATGACAATACCATATTACCTTATCAAACAGCTTTGCCCCATCATCTAAAGGGAAGCTTCGATCACTGAAACCAAGTTATGATAATTCTTTAAAATAGGAGCAGGACATATAAATAAGCATCTATCAAGAGACCCCAAGTCCACCCATTAGTATCAGAATGACTTTGCCAACACTATTTTTTGCCTTGCTACAGTGTCAAAAAGCGTAATAATAGCAATGTTGATGTACTATTTTGGTGCCATTTTGGCACAATCTCAGACTATTGGATTGAACCCTTCCTAGTTTCAATAATAGAGATCAGTTGGGTTGACTTGGGTGATGTGGCAAATTTGACAAAGCCAAAGTTGTTGTCAAGTTTGACACCAAAGATGATTGCCATTTTCTTTCTTGCAGCAAATTTTCGCTCACTGATGACATGAATTTTGCCAAATAATTTTCCAAAATGACTTTGGCAGCCAATATAGTGATGGGTGGATTTGCTCTAAGAGCCCCATATCCTCTGACAGGCACATAACTGTAAAACCAATATTACCCAGTACAAAACCTGATCAAGCCACTGAAACCATAAATCCCAAACTCAAAATCATATCCAAGTATCCATTTCAAACTTAAACAAGAGTAAGATACTGAAGTTTGAATTGAGTAATGATGCCCAGCTAATCACCTGATCAAGGGACCCGAATTCGATATCATGGCATTGCAATATATCAACATAGTCAAGCTGCAACCTCTCCAAGCTCTCATCAATGCTTCTAGTCACTCTCTTCGCACTGAAATCAAAGCCGTCAGCATACCTCCCGCACTTGGTCGACACAATGTACTTATTTCTCGGCACCCCCAAAGCTTTCAAAGCCTTTCCCAACACTTTCTCCGACAATGTCCCTCCATAATACCTTGAAATACATCAACCAATACTCAAGTTCAACAAACCAGATTGCGAACTCATCAAAAAAACACTTCACAGAAACAATTTGGTGTGCTTTTCTGTGTCTAAACATTCAAACTTTTATCACAAAATCTTTTCGTCTCAACTTGTTTTCCGCTTCTACTAGTAACATTTTTTTGGGATTGTCTAGTAAAGTTGAACCAGAAAAGAATTGAACAAATTTTGCTAAAAAACAAAAGGAAAAGAGAATGCAACCAGACCCTTTGAATTGTGAGAAGCCATGGGAAAAGAAAAGAGAAGAGAATTTCGTTACTTGTTTGGATAACTAAAGAACTGACATAGTTGAGAAATTATCTACTTACAAAATTTATATAAGTGAATTTTCATTTACTTGGCATATTAAAGAAAAAATCAAATTATATATAAAAAACACAAAATTTCAGAGCATTTTTGGAAGGGGTTCGCTTGAACCCTCGGAGAGATGCACAAAAATGATTCCAGGGAAACAGATAGATATGCAATTGTCAAACACAGCATTAGGGAAAAAGAGTAAAGAAGGAAGGGTACGGGGAGGTGTCGAAGAAGTTAATGCCGAGGAGAAAGGCGTGGTGGACGGATGCGATGGCATCGTGGTCCGAGACAGGGCCGAAAACGTTGCCGAGTGGGGAGGCGCCGAATCCGACGGAGCTGAGCTTCAGTCCTGTGTTACCGAGTGGCCGGAGCTCTAGGGTTTTTGCCATTTTCAGTTTAATTATTAGGGTTTTTTTGGTGGGAGAGAGCGGTGGTGGGAATTGCGACGAATCGATAAAGCAGAGAGAGAGAGAGAATGTTTAACGGTAACGGGAAAGGAGTTGTGGAAGGAGAAAGATACTGAAGTGATGCACAGTACATGCAGATAGCCACGAAAATTCCCCCAGTGTGTGTGGAGTCCCACGACTAGGAGTGGAACCCACGTGTATGTGAGTAATTATGTTCGGTATTGTGTCCAAAGTAGAGGTCGGGTCGTGTTGTGTCATGTTCGTGTCTTGTCGAATTAGGTTCGTGTCGAAATGACCTGCTTTAGTAATCGTGTCGAAAAATTGAACTCTAACCCGACCTGCTAATATTCGTGTCGTATTCAGGTTGACACGATTAACTTGTAAACGACTTATTTAGACAAATTTGACCCGAACCCAACACGAATTGACACGATTAATTAGTGTCATTCTCGGGTTATGCGGGTTAATTCAGGTTAATTCTCGAGTTATGCGGGTTAATTCGTGTCATTCTCGGGTTACCGTGTCGACATGAATAGACGAACATGTTAATTCGTGTCATTCTCGGGTTATGCAGATTGAACCCGAACCTAGCCTATTTACTAATCGTGTTCTTAGGTCATGTCAGAAATACTCAACACTAACCTGCTAACTTCGTATCGTGTTCGGATCATGTTATCGTGTCGTGTGATAAATTCCCGCCCCTAGTCCAAAAAATTATGTTCCTATCATTTTTGTGATATACTAACCCGAGTACTCATTTCCAGTTTCCAAATTACATACTAGTAATAGATTGTTCCATTGCATTTGCATTGTTAGATTAAAAAATTGATTGTTGACATGTATGATTGCAATTCCAGTTGTATGCTTAGTAGAAATTGGTTCCTTGGGGAATTTCTAGGTCCGTTCTTGAATAAAAGAAAAATTATGATGTTCACAACTTTCTTTCTTTGTACAACTTTCATTCTTTGTACAGATAAAAAATAGGTAAAGTAAAATCGAATCGATTTGAGATGCGGAAGAGAATTGACGAATATTATCGGAGAGAGAGAGGGCCTTGGTTTCGGTCTCGATGCGGACGTCGAGAGAGCAGATCCTGATGAATATTATCAGAGAAGGGGTTGAAGAAGTGGAAACTGGTTACTATGCTTTTGATTCAGTATAATGAAACCTATTTTAAGAAACCATTCAGATCAAGTACCAATCGGTATCTAATTTATATAATTTTTTTATAGTGATTTGTATTCTTCTGCGTTCTACAATATTAATATCTCAGATCATTAAAACATCACTCAAATTAGATAGAAAGTGTATATAAAGTCTTCTAAGAGTTTTTGATATGGAAGGGGATATGATTCAATGTATCCGAAACCATTTTAAGAAAAAGAAATTCACTTAGATTAAATAATAATATGTATTTTATTTACGAGATATTACTACATCATATGCGTTATAATAATTTCTAGAAGAAGAATGTCTCGGATCACTAAATAATGGTGAATGTAGGTAGAAATCGTTCTCATAGTTCTTAAAACTAAAATGTTACTGCAGTATCTTTAAACGAAATCGTTTTAGGTGCATGACACAGATTGAATCTGTGTCCTGACGTGGAAAATAAAAAAAACAATTCGGGTTCTGTTTTTTTAACGCACAATACAGAGAGAGAGAGAGAGGGGCGGGGGAGGGAGGTGATCGGACAAAGAAGAAGAGAGGGGGCGGCGCCACCATCCCCGACCACCAAAACCGGCGAAAGAGGACCAGACGACCGACGAGCTTCGAACGCTCTCACAGCAACGAGCTTCAAACCAGACACGCGAACGTCTCTCTCTCTGCGTATAAAACATGAGGAGATGCAGATTTTCATGAAACTGGTAATATATGTATTTTACAAATGTTTTAATTTTAGGGTCATCGTAAGAGAGGGATTGTTTTCAATTTTACAAGTATTGTAGGTCAGTTACCTAGGTATTTAACAGTCCCTCAACAAGCTTCAATCTTGCCACGGCAACAGGCTTGTAGACACTACGGTGCAGCGAAATGTTTTGGTTGTGGATCTGTGTTAGCTTAACTATGCCTTTTAGTAGTCTCTTTTGAAGCTTTGATGTAAGGGTTTAGAAAGAAGTCGGAGATCCTTGACCGAGCAATTGAAAGTTGGACCTTTTCCACGTATTGCAGGCCCTGTGGGATGAGGAGAAAAAGATGTGAACAGACCAGTGGGGATGTCCTAAATGTGATGAAATCACAGTGAAAGACACTAAAAGAATTTGGTTAGTCAAAGTGTAAAAGCATTTTTTGGATCGTCCCGAGAGCCAAAAACTCTAAGAATCTTGTTTTGTTCAGTTTGGGTACCCTTATATATCATGGTATCTATACACGGGGACTCTATTTCCAGTTGTGAAAATGAAGTTAAGCACAACGATGAGTCGTGCTTAACAAGGAGAAACAAAGAAAAATGTAGCAGTTAATTTATGTATAAGAGGCTCCTGTGTGACTGTCACTTGCAGCGGTAAATGCTGTCTCTATTCATGCTTAGTTAAGGAGCTTTTAGTTTTATTGATTTATGTTTTTCTGTTTTTCTATTTGAAGCTGCATTAGTTTGATTATGCCTTAAAGTAGTCCTGTATTAAATTGATTTGGATTATGCTTTAATTTCTTTAATCATGTGTCCGATCTATGAGCCTGAAAGTGATTTTCTTTTCCGTTCAAGAAGAACGGAATTTGACTTAGCTGGATGGAGGATTTAAAATTTTCATATGATATACTAGCTTCTATTTCAATCACTGCTGATCGCTGTATTTAGGAGCCAATATATTTCAGGTGAACTAGTGTCATGTAAGCATGATTTATTGAGTTGTTTCATCTCTTTTGTGAGTTTCTTATACTGAATTTTACTAGTACAAGTTTAGTCCAAGATTATCAGGATTCGTGACCACAAGGATTATGGTTAACTTTACTCACACCTCCTTGTTCTTTTCTAAGCTTTTTTGGACTCAGCTTCTTTGGCACTTGGAGGAAAAACTGTTCCAAGGAGTTCACGTGTGTGGACCCCGACCCAGTTGCTCTTTGATGATCAGATCCCTTCATTTTTTTAGGATTTAATGTGTAAACCATCGCAAAAAGTCAATTCTATCTGATTTCAACAGGTTTTTTATGCAAACATCCAACTAATGGTCAGAATTTTGGTCCAAACTTTTGAGCCCAGGAGTTTTGTGATATGGAGTACTGCATTATTGATTCCCATTTTCATCAAAGTCCATTTTGCAAGCTTTTGGAAAGAACTTCATCTGCTGAGAAAAAAAGTTATCGAACGCGTATTCATTAAGAATCGTCGTCCAATACATGTCAGATACAGACATGTCATATTCTTTTGAGTGTCCTTGCTTCTTAGATTGCAACCATTGTTGCCAGATCACTTACATAGTGAAAGCCGAAAGGTCGGTCATATCATATTTGTTACATGATAAATGAATCAATTGGACAATTATGATTTGTTGTAATGAATACCGGTACCTCATCAATTTAAGCGCTCTTCTTGACAAATAGGAAAAATCATCTCTTGATACCTTGAGCATGCTGTTGCAACACAAAACCAACCTCATGTACGAGTCCATCAACCTGATTTTGGATCTCATGGCAGGCATCATGAAGGATACCTTGTTAGATTTGAGAAATGCTCATACCAGATGATCTGTTGACAGAGCTGGTGGTCAGGATGGCGATGGTAGTAGTCACTCTGCTTTGAGGCAGGTAGTATAATCAAACCATTTTTAAACGTCTTTCATGCAAATTCGCCCTCTTTGGCCCTTCCCTCTTCATCAATAAGAACCATGTTAAAATAAAGTAAGAGAATAAACTCTAAGTTTCTTGACGGTCATCAACTGTTCATGTTGGAGTGGCCAGTATATGAGCGCAATTTGTTTATTGTACCACAAGTTACGCTTTAATGAACATACTATTTATCCCTCCAACGTTATCGTCAGCTGTCTTGTTTATTTTTTCCCCATGCCATGCCTAAATAAGGGCTGTTCCTTAGCATTTTGAGTGCTTTTCCATTTGATTGAATATAATATGTGATCTTTATGCTTCAACTATGTATATGTGCTTATAATTCATATGTTTTTAATGCAGGATCTGCCCTTCCTCCTTTGTATGTTCCGAGTTACACAAGCTATGCACCTTATGTGGTCTCATCCTCCCTCTCTTTCTGATTCTATTTTTTGTATTATGCCCACAAGCAAACGGACATGCGTATAGGTTACGAACTTGTCAAGTCAATATAGGTCATATACTTATTCAGCATATCTTGCGATTTGGGGGCAATCATGATTCATGAGCATTGTTTACCAAGTTGAAAACCACACTTTTGAGGCTTAATTATTTTTTAGGCCAAGAAGTTATCTTTATGCGCTTTTCTATACAAATATATGAAAAATCATCTATTTGATATTGCATGCAGGGTGGTAGTAGTGCTGGTGCTCGTTATCAAGGCAGTGGAGTGCACATATATCGGAGCGCGTACCGATAAGTGATTACTAGAGCAATGGACAAACTCCCTTCTGAGTTTTTGATTCCAGTTATCAAGGCAGTTGGAGCACAGCCACACCCCAGATGGCATACTGTTTAGAAACTACTAAAATAGATACGCGTGCAGCAGAATTCTCTTTCTTTCGATGACCAACCTATCTCGGGGTCCCTTTTTTTTGTCTTCTACTTGTAGATTTTGGTTTGATTGGGAGACATGGGTGGTTCTTATCCTAAGCAACTTTATACGCGGGCATGTGCAAAACTGGGCGTATTTATGTCATAACCAGAGATACATTTCTCAACTGAGTTCCTCGCACTTCGACTGCCATACATAATTTCAAAATTTAAAGCAAAAGTTAGTTGAATTTTTTAGTTTGCAAAGAATTATTTAGTTTCTTTTTCTTACAGCATGTTCTTCAATATTTCCCATCCCATCAACAAAATAACGGATTCATAAAAGTGAAGTACTCTCAAGGATCCATATTTTTGGTTTGGTTTATGAAACGTGATGAGTAGGAGGGCGCATCAGTCGCTTCAAAACCTTAGGCGTGAGCCCGGGTTGAGCGGTTGTTATGTCGATCTTGCTAATAGTCGCAAATATTCAAATGAGAACTGTGAAGAACTGTTTTAGCTTTTACAATTGCAAAAACACAGTCAACCCAAGAGCGCACATCTTGGCATATAATATGCAAAAAATATGCTCATGTTTGGCTCGAATTCCTAGACAAACAATCACAAGTGATCGATTGTGCTTGACTTGTATTTTATGTGAACAAGTATGAACGATACCAAATTCGAGCCGAATCAAAGAGGCAAAGTCGGGTACAACAGTCATTCGCAACGAGCAATCGCCTTCTAAGTAAAGAACAATCACAAGTTGTATACTCACATAAGTTTCTGCATCCGAGCACACGGGCTTGGGCTTTTGGTTCCTTTCATCAGTAACTATTTGAGATGAGTTGTGAGATCCGACAGCATTGGCACCCAAGGTCATACATACGTAATGTGATCGTATTCTTTTCAACTCTCAAGTTGTTATTTTGTATTATATTAAATCTCATTATTTTATTTTTTATTTTTTTAATGAGCATTTATATCTCATTAATTTAAATGATCGACTGTTCAACAGACACTTATGGTTTGTTTTGGCCATTAAAGCCTTTGTTCAAATCTTTAGTAGAAGTTCTGTTTTGACCACCACCACCACGGCACCACCGGCCGGCTACCAGCTCCACTTACCTCTTAAAACGCAAATTTGGTAAAGAAATTAAGTATCCTTAGTTCCGGTAAAGAAAAACGTAAAACTCGAATCAATATGAATTTGAATCAAAGGTTGTAACTCCATAAAACCCGTAATTTAGTAAAGTATGTTCTACGATCTCAATCAAATAGTTCAAAATTGCATAGTACTTGTCTTTGGAAGGATTGAAGGAACCCTCAACAATCAGCATCACACATTATTATTTATCTTCCAAACAAAGAAAAATTTAAAAATACTAGACTACATCTTGGAATATGCCTGATTGGTATGTCAAGTGGCTCAATCGTCAACTTTTTAAAATACTGCCACTGGATTTTTTTTATTAGATTTTCCTTTAACTTCCAAATCTTTCTGACACATGATCACAACATTATAAAGAAGAAAGGCATTTAATTTTCTGTATTCCCAATAATTGAAAATGTGCACTATGTGCCAACCTCTCCCCTATTTTGGCTGCTTCTTGCCAATGATTCTTCAGGAAATTCCTTTGAAACATCGGTGTCACCAAACACATCATATTTGAGTGTGACTTATTACACAGTATTCACGATGAAAAGTGTACCTCTGAGTTGAGTATTTACCAATTTTATTCGATTTCTTGTCTGTGCAGAATCTATATACACACCATGCCAATCTTATTTCCCCCAAATTGAAGTGTGAACATATCAAATAAGAACAATAACATGATAACCACCATCACATTTCGTATTCCATCTCGTGTCTCGTGTACATACCGATTGATGAGCTGCACGTTTACTTGTAAGGAATTGACTTGGTGGACAAAGCCTAATCTTAAACGTTTTCTCCACCTAGATTTAAAGTTCAAAACCTTATAGGTACGGGTTATTTATATGGGTTTTTGCTCCGGTTTTAAATGAATTTTCAAGAAGTTATATGATCAAATACATACCAGGCATTCCTAGCGGCGGATAAGATAGATGTTTACGATGAATTTGTTATATTAGATATTTACGGTCAAGCTCCTTGTGGGCTCTTAAAGGACGGAAAAAGCGTTGTTGTCTCTTTTTTGAGGCATAGTATATCATAAAATTGGCATAGTATTTACCATAAAACTCTTTGACATTCCACTAAAAGTGGACATGAGTAAGTTGGGACGTGTTTACGATAATTGTGTACTTCAAGAAATCAAGCCTTCCGCAAGACAATAAAGTTCTCACAATGCAAAGATTTCCTTGCAAAAGGAATTCTTCCAAGAGAATTTCATTCGTCGTCAATTCCTCGCAAAGGAGTATCTCCGATTCTTTTTTGCAACCAAAATTTTGTTTCCTCGTCAAAAAGTTCTTTTTTGAAGGAAATTTAATGCATTGTTACTGAGTGAACCATTCTGCCAGGCAATTCATTTGACAATCATTTAAAACAAATTAGTTGCTATCAGTACATATAACTTTCCTTGCCAGATATATATGTTTCGCGACAAAGCATTTCTTTACAAAAAAAAAATCCTTCGCTAAATGCCAAATTTATTGTAGTAACATGTGGATACAAATTTTTAAATTTGAAATATGCAGCACAACCCACAACCCATCTCTGATATCAGATTTCGGAGCTCTTTCTCAACTTCTAACTAGGGATCTCTAAAATTTCAAAATTCGTGGATACGAATTTTCGACAAACACTCGCAACAATTTTTTACTAGTAGCTAAAACTTCAAAATCTATGCTTAAATTTTTTCTTACACACTTATTATAGTTAATCATAAGAAGCTACTGATGTGATGCCCAGCCAATCACCTTAGTATAAAACTGTTGATACACACGTGCATGAAATTGTGTGAAAACAGGAGCCAGTGAGATATTGGCTGTCATACCAGCGGAAAATCGTGGGCTAGGGATCTTTTCTGAGAGCGGACCTCCATTTTCAACGCCTAATCTAGGAAACTACATATGGCTTAGTCACTAAAAATAATGAAAAACAGATTTTAAAACAGAGAAGAATTATTTTAGTGTAAGTTGTTGCATTTCGTCTGCTCAAAGCTACCCACATGTTATTCTTGTACTAAAAAATGGGAAATTGTTATTTTGAGAGAGAGAGAGAGAGAGAGAGAGATTATATAAATTGAAGCCTCTAGTTGATCTCCAAGACTTGAGGAATTGGACAAGGGAAAGCTCAAGCCAAAACTCAAGGGTAAGCCTAATTCATGCTTCACTCTCTCTCTCTCTCTCTCTCTCTCTCTCTCTCTCTCTCTCTCTCTCTCTCTCTCCCTCTTCAAGTTGATTCCAAGTACATATTATTTGTGTGCTTCATTTGAATTTCGCCAAGTACTAGCACAGAGTTGCACACTCAAAGATTTTATTTTCTGTTAATTTTTCGGTTAATAAGGAATCCTTGACAGTCTCATGTTTCATTTTTGCGACATATACCATGTATATTTCGGAGAATTTACACATATTTATTCCGGTTGGCTTAGAAGCAGCGACAGATTATTTGTCACAGCTTCTGCTTTTGCTTATGTTTTTAGTTTTGAAAAAAACTTCTAAAGCTATTTCATAGATTTTGACTTTTAGTATGTTTTGCGAAATCTAAAATTTTGACAAAGATCCTAAACATGTGGTCTCAATGTTTTTAAAACTAGACCGGACCGACTGGTTGGACCGTCGACCGGCCATTGCTCTGGTCCTGGCTACTCAAAGAACCGTTGAAATCGGAAAACTGGCCTCTATAGTCAAAACCGTTCCGGTCAGGTTAACTGGTCAACCGTGAGAACCGGTTGACTTGTAAGGCGAACCAGACCAGATAAAAGTTTGAAGTTAGACTATAGACTTGTAAGGTTAACTGATCACTGTTGTTTTGCATGAAGAATCCATAGAAACCTTAGGCAGTACTATTACTGTTACATGCATGTTTATTCAATAACCAACTCTTAATCCTTGTTTATGTAAATTTATTCTGATCACCTTTACATTTCAGAATCATCCACTTCAACTTATGGAGAGACACATCAGAGGCATAGCCGATAATTCTGTAAGACCAGTCTTTGATCTCTACGGGCCTTACTTTTCACGTTTTCATTTTCGCATTTTTTTAGTTTTAGGTTTGGTTGGAAAACGGAAAACCCATTTTGTCAAAAATGTGTTCTGATTTTTGTAAGTTGGAGAGCAGAAGTAAAAAGTATGGTGGGAGGAGCTTTTTGATTTTTGATTTTTCACTTTTTTCATTTTGGTTAACAAAAAGACCCACAGAATGTATTCTGCCCATATCTCCCAAACATTATTTCTGTTGCAATTTTGCACATTTCTTTCAAACACTCTACTATATTCAAAATACATTCTAACCATAATCTAAAAAGTCAAAAAACCAAAATGTTGAAAATGAGCCTTCCAAATGGATCCAGGGACACTGTAATCTCAATCACAGTTGTCCGTTCAGCAATCAACGGTCCGGATTATCGTCACGCTATCTTCACGTAAAGATAAGTATTTATATGTAGAATAATCCGGACCATTGATTGCCGAATGGATGACTGTGATTGGGGGACTACAACTGTAGTGCTTTGGGGCACTACAGAGTCTCTGGATCCCTCCCAAACATCTCCGACTTATTTTTAAATTATTTTTGCTGCTAATTTTGTTAATTTGACTTCACATAGTGGCAATTTCTTGAAAATTGATCCCTTTTTTGTTAGTGTTTTGGTTTGTGATCATAATTAATTATCCTCCATCATATCATCAAAATCTCAGAATCCTTTCAAATAAAAATTGTTTTTCATTTATCCTTTAGTATTTTTTTTTTTGGCAATATTGAACTTCTTGTTATAGATATTGAGATGCAAACTTATGGAGACTTGATTTTTGAAGTTTATTATTTTTTTCTAATTTTTGCAGGGTATGGAGGATGTTGGCTTTAGGTATCAGTGGCCAATGAACTCTCTAGATGAGATTTTAAATCACCATTTTTCTCATCAAATCTTCGACGTTAAACTGAATTCAATAGAATATTCATCTCACACCAACATCGATCCGCCCGTGAAAATTCTCAACACGAACACTTGGAATTCCTCTGCCAATACTTCTTCTCCCCACCAAATTTCTTTTTCCAATTCAAATTATGAACCTCAATTTGGCACAATAAAGCCTAAAGAGGAGGCAGTACAATCACCTAGCAGCAATATTACTACTTTACCCTCTGGTGTTCTTGATTTTCAAGAGTCTTTTGGAAATCAAGTTTATGGGTCCAAGACTTGTCAAGGATCTAAAAGGAATAGCACAAACAGCACAAGATTATCTAGCAGTCAGGAGCATATTATGGCTGAGAGAAAGAGGAGAGAAAAGCTCAGTGAAAGGCTCATAGCTTTATCTGCTATGGTCCCTGGCATAAAGAAGGTATTTCTATCTCTTTTGTATTTTGCTTTGTAAATTAATTAAGGAGTTTGGACAGAATACCACATCATGCAGGACCGTCGACCAGCCAAGGACGGACGTAAGGGCGGGTTAGCCCAAGTGACTGTCCTATCCAAGTTGCAAAATTCTATTATAAATATAATAATAATTTTTTATTTTACAACTATATAGGTTCGCCTGCCCAACTAAATACTGTTGTGGTGTTTGTTTTTTTTATGACCGAGTGTCCGGGCCAGCTTACCTGCACCTTGACTAATTTTCAGGGGAGACTAGCACAGCAACCCACCGCTATACCCCCCAAATCATGGTTTACCTCCGGGGGGAATTGACCCCTTACTATGTTGCAAGCAGGCATTTGCCCTTGACACTGGGACAACCCATGAGTGGGTATATTTTTTGTATTATTTGCCTAACCCATACTCGAATCCTGTGTCCGTCCCTGCGACCGGCCATTTTGCGTTGTTGATTAATTATGTATGCCTATACGTGCTTCAGAGCCTTAACTATCTGTCCATCAAAATATAGGTATTTGATCACCTCACATGATTTTAATCTGTCCCTCTTGATTATCTGCACAATTCCAATCCTGTGGTTTTTGTAAATGTTTTTTCTTTGTAATTAACAGATGGACAAGGCTTCTGTTCTTGGGGATGCCATCAATTACTTGAAACAACTCCAAGAACAAGTGAAGACACTTGAGGAACAGGCTAACAAAACAAAATCAGTGGAATCAGTGGTCTATATGAGAAAATGTGAGCTCAGTTCCGATCAACTCGACGATTTTTCCTCGGAAAATAATTTCTCTGGTGGTGGTGGCGGCGGCAACAGCGATGGGGCCCACTATGAGGAGCCACTCCCTGAGATTGAAGCAAGGTCTTGTGACAAAAATGTGCTCATAAGGATACACTGTGAGAAAAAGAAAGGAATTGTTGAGAAAACAGTAGCTGAAATTGAGAAGCTCCATTTGTCTGTTGTTAATAGCAGTGTCATAACTTTTGGAAGTTCTGTCCTAGACATAACCATTATAGCTCAGGTAGTTTCATGTCTTGATTTTATAAGTGAAAAAATTTTCATTTCAAGTTTTTTTATTCCAAACAATTTGATCTGATCACGCAATACTTTTGCAGATGGATGATGAATTCAGTTTGACAACGAAGGATTTGGTGAAGAATCTGCGTGCAGCTTTAAAGCTCTTCGCGTGAAAGAAACCTTTTAATACCGTGTTTGGATCATAGATCGTCAAAGGGATTGATGGAAGGAAAAGAACAAAAATAAAGAAAGAAGCTAAATTTATTTCTTTGGTTCCCTATCATATTCTGTTCCCGCGATGAATCTCTTTATGACGAATTTACGATCCAAATACAGCATAATGCTCCTTTTCTGTTCCATTTTGGAGCTCGACCAAATGTGTGATACTAGTCTACGTTTTTCTACAGTTGTGTCCGAATTTGTATTTTTTTTCTCCAAATTTCACTAACAAGGGCCCTACACTATTCCACCATTTTAGACCATCTGCCTCTTTTTTGGCCACAAGGGTTATTTTGAAGGAGCATTTTTTTCTATAACTTTTTTGTCATGGTTGATTATTCAACCATGTTGTAAAGGAATTACCTTATGGGTGTTCTCACTCTGTGTGTGTGTGTGTGTGTGTGTGTAGAGAGAGACAGGGCAAGGGTTTTTTTTGGTTTGGTGGATAGAGGCCTCTTGGTATTTTTCTTGGGCTTCTTTTTCTTTGTAATCTCATATGCGTTGTAACAGTTCTATTGACAGTAAGTGAACAATGGAGAGTATTTAGTTTATTGGAAGGAATTTTCTGCTGATGAATGTGAATCATGTCATGCTTGATATGTTTATTTGGTGAAAACTTATTCAATGATCCTAGAGGGCCGCTCCATCATAGACATTAGCGTGGTTTCCACCACAAAGTTTGTGGAATATCGCACACCAATGTTGTAGTGCCGTTGGAATGCAAAACTGAAAACACACAAACACAATTACACATAAACACATAGATTTATGCGGATTTTCAAAATCAGGTACATCCACGGGGTCTGTGGATTTGTATTATATATTATGGAGAATTGTGAAAGCTCTCATCCTAACTCACTTTATGTAATATTATTTCAGAAAAAAAAGACGTAGTTATAAGTGGATTTGAAGAGAAATATGCGTTGCTGCCCACCAAACTCAGAAAGTGTAAAGTTAAAAAAGATGTCATATATTGAAAGTCTAATGTAATTTGACTTAATCATATTATTAAAACTAAGAAGCCGCTGCCATCTTATTCCACACAAAAGATTCTGATCTTCTTCTATTGTATGAAATTTTTTCCTACATATGAAGGAATATAAATATGTTGTGTTTGATGTCCACTTAATCATTGACTACGACAAATAATTAAGAAAACGTTAATGGTTAAAACAAGTGAGACTTCTGAATTTCTGAATCCAAAAGTACTGCTTTAGACCTCAATCTCAAACAAAATCAATGATTAGTTGGAAAATAGAGCTTTAAAGCATGAAAAATGAGAGCAGACAACACAACATGGGGAAGCTTCAGGGTCAGAGGAACCAAAAAATGGCTTGACATTCAGGTGTGAACTTTTGCAGAAGGCACTGAAAAAATTGAGGCCATCTAGAAGGTTTAACATGGCCAACATTCCAAATTCTTCTGGTAATGTTAAAAAGTCAAATGGACTCTCATGGATGAGTCAATGGCCTTATTAGGTGGCTCAACAAGTGATCATCATTGGGGTTTTACCAGTTGGGGAGTGATTTCCACACCCCCATGTTGTTATTTACTCCATTTGTTTTGTCTTTTAGTGCAGTTTTTATGTGTACAAATTTCACTAAAAGACAAAAAGAGGGTGTGGATAACAATTTAGGGGGTGTGAATATCAATTGCCTAGTTTTTTAGTATTTTTAATATTGCCTCTAATTTGTATGTTCTAATGAGAAGTCCAATGATGATCCATATTTCAAACACACCCACCATCCATTTTAGAGGAAATGCAACTCTAACTCGTCCTCCATTTGAGAAGATCAAGTTTGGTACTCTAAATTTGGAGGATGGAAAAAGAATTAGAGGATCTCCTCCATTTCACTATCTCCAAATCTCATATTATTCATCAATTTAGTTTTGATACATTTATTTTTAAAAAAAAATTGGTTCCGATCAAAAGATATTTACAATATGTGTAAGATAAGACTTATATTGAGTAATCTTTTTCTATATAGTTAGAAAAATATTAATTTAAATTTGGGAGGGAAAGTAGTGAAGTTTGGGATTTGGAATGAGTTTCATAATAAATAGAGGTAGAAATAGAGTATCGGGTTGGAGTTAGATTTCCTTCAAAATCACTTTTACAATAAAATTTGTTATTTTGATACTCTTGAATGAAGAAACAGAGGTAAAAATGAAATATTGGGTTGGAGATACTCTAAATGGATAAATAAAGAGAAGCATTAAACATACAAATACAATGTGAAGGGCTATGTTAAATTATACTCAAAGCAGATGGACAACATTGAAAATCACCGAAGGAGTGATTAAATGACATCAATGTTAATTGTTGGCACACACGATAGGTGTACAAGCAAGATTGGCACCCGATTACACAGAGCAAGATATCAAAGGAATGGTTTGAATGAAATATCTGCTGTAAATAAAAGATTAATTGTGAATGATATTAATAATATCCGCTGTAGCACAAAATTGCTATGAACTTACATATCTCCGTGTTCGAATCCTGGCTGCGGAAGTATTTCTTTTTGCCCTTTTCTAGTTACAGTATTTTTTAGTTGAAATATCACTTCTTGATGAAAGATTTTAATTGCTTTAATCGTTAACAAATATCCGCTGTAGCACAATACTGCTATGGACTTTACATAACTCCGGGTTCGAATCCCGGCAGCGGGAAAACATCTTTTTGCTCCTTTAAAGCGGGTTTTAATTTTAACGAAATTTCGAATTAAAGCTGACGAAGTTGTATTTAGATAAAATAATAATTCTGACAATGATTGCAACAAATGGTTTCGTGGTGTAGTTGGTTATCACGTCAGTCTAACACACTGAAGGTCTCCGGTTCGAACCCGGGCGAAGCCAAATTGCTTTATTTTATTTTTTTTACTGTTTTCATGAAACGATTTTCTAAAATTTCAAATTCCATGACGCACCGTACCAAAGTTCACCACAGTCAGTCTTCTGAGAGAGAGAGACTATGGAATAATCTCTCCCAAATTTTCACTGAAACATTCAGTACAAATTACCGGCTTAATTTTTAAACATTCACTATAGGATCCCCAGTTCCGATCGGAAGAAGATAAATTGATGTATAAGTATTTTGATAATAATGTGTATAATGGATTCTGCATGAGGCCAGCGGGTTCATTTATACTACTAATAAAGAATTTAAAAACCTCCTTCGAAAGTAATTTTTTTAATTCTGCATTCTCCAACCCATTTGTTAGAAGTTCGTTCTTGATACCGTATTTTGGAGAAACCCATACCATAATCGGCTCCCAGATACCCATAAGGAGAAAATAAAAATAAAAGTGCAAAATGGAATAAGATGGCAGCCAAGCACTCCTAAATTAATTTCCAAGGTGTATCCTCTCATACCTTTTCATAGTAGAAAATATACTAAGCTCAATCCTTAAAACGATGATAATATGTAAAATGAACATCGATAATCGAAAAAAAAAATGGATCAACATCCGTAATTTTTTTGGATATCCGTGAAATGTGTATAGCGATTCAAACGTACTCGACATTATATGTGTATTATCCACTGCCCAGTGAGCACTAATTAGCGAGACCCTTTGCTCATTCCTCCAATACCCAACAGAAAATCGCAAGAACCATTTGTAATGTCATAAGAGGAAGATTTGTTTCCATCAGTATTTTGGGATCAAAGTGAAAATTACTCTTTATTTCTTAGGTAATAATGCTCAGAAAAGTAAAAATAATGTATACAGCAGTCCATAAGTAATCATTATGAATAAAATCTCCTCATCACTTGTTTCACTTTCTTATGAAGGAAACCCCCTTCTGAATGCTGCCTGCTAATTCTTTCTTTGCTTTCTCCAATCCAACCCTGTGTACATTTTCCAGTGTTTTAGTAAATCATGTCTCCTATTAACATATTTAGGTTGGTGGAAATATTTTCATTGCTAGAGTGTATTACCTCTCGTATTCGTTTAGGGGTCCGAGTTGGTAGATTTCTTCAGCTCCAGTACGGCCAAGTCGTACCTTCGATGCGAAGAAAGGGAGCTCCGTCACCTATATGATACAGAATATGCAAAACTTTATCAATGAACAAAAAAAAAAAAAAATTTTTATGTGAAATGGGCAAATTACTAAACAAGAAACCTGAGAAGCTACAAAAGAACATTCCACAATGCCCGCGTCCCCTCTCAAGCCCCTTAAGCATGCGTCTGCGAACTTGGCAGCTGCATATGCCTGTACAAGAAATGTGTTTCCATTTATTTTGATGAGTTTTGAATTATTTTATTTCATCAAAAATTTAGCCAACACTGAGCAGGGAATAAAAGTGGATTTTACACACCATGGAAAGTGTTGCAGAGCCAGCCCCAGCTTTTGCCTGCAAGCGATTCAGAAGAGTATTTTCTTAAAAATAATACGAACAATTGCGGGATTTACCAAATTAGAATGAGGTGACAGAGTGAGAAAGCAGAAGTGTTTTCCGTAGGTACTGTTACAGGCAAAGCGCAAACTAGATTTGAAACCGGATTTTGTCAAATCCGGTTGCGATAATCAGCACGTGAATCATCCCAATAATGTCAATTTATAGGAGGAGATCATGGAAGATCATAGGCCTGATTCTAAAATATGCATTCTTCATGGCAGACACAAATTATATTCAACAGCTAGAGCCTAGATGAATCACTGGATTGGAATCAATTTGTATGAGGTGTGAACTGGGATAGACACATTCAACAAGATAACAAGATTGATGTACAATTCAATCAAAGTTGAGGGGATCATGAGCCTGAAACATGCATTTCATGACTGATGCACGTTATATATTCAAAAGGCAACAGCTAGATGAACCACTAGATTGAAACTGATGCAAATTCATTTAAAATGTGAAGTAGGACATATTCAACAAGAAAACAAGAACGACGTGCTATTCAATCAATTGATTCCAAAGTTAAATACCTAAACTGTTGGAAATGTTACTAAACTACAGTACCTCAACAACTTCTGTTCCACCATTTTGAATCCGGTTGGTGAGATACTCGGTTTCTTCTACAGTGAATGAGCAGGGAGGCTTAACCTGAATTGACGAACAACACTTTGATCATTTGTGTGAAATCCACTTCAAATCAGATACAGTATTAATTACCATAGGTGCTACTCATCAAAAATCACCAAGTGTTACGAAAATCAGATATGCATTCACTTAGACCTGTGACAGAAGAGGCAATATGGTCACCCCGGCATGACCTCCAACGACCGGAACATCAACTTCTCTTGGATCAAGTCCCAAAACCTCCGCCTTCAATAAGATAAAGACAACATATTACCAGCCATTAATTACCAAACCGAACAACTAAAGAGAAATGAGAAACTGCAAAGTTTTTCAAAGATGGTAACCATTAATTTGTACATACCACAAAAGTATTAGCTCTCACAACATCCAGCATTGTGACTCCTAAAAGTCGCTTCGGGTCATACGTGCCAGCTTTCTTGAATACTTCTGCTGCAATTGGAACAGTAGAGTTCACTGGATTACTTATCAAGTTGACAAGTGCATTAGGGCAGCACTTAGCAATTCCTTCACAAAGGGTCCTGACAATTCCAGCATTGATGTTGAAAAGGTCATCTCTTGTCATTCCAGGCTTCCTTGGAACTCCAGCAGGTATAACCACAAGGTCCATTCCAGTAAGAGCACTCTCAAGTTGTGGTTGCCCTAGAAATCCACGTACCTTGAAACAAGGAAACAATACAGTTTGGTATTGTTTTGAATATCCGGACTAAAGAAAGCTTGTTCGGCTAGTTCTTTACGGTGAAAAATCCCCCAAAAAACATACTTTTCAGTGAACAATAGTCGCCCAAATGGGTTGTACTTCCAGAATCAGTTTATGCATTATACTACCCAGAAAGGGTTTTTGAAAAGCCAGGGTGCCCTTTGGAGATAGGCCTTGCACTGCTAGGCCTAAATCCAGGTTTCATTCCACAAGGCTTGCGCTTCTAAAAACACTAATGTTTTCAAATATAAATCATGTTTACTGTTTAGCAAAAGTGCAGTCCAAGAATGTGAAACATCTCTCCGTGCAGAATTTGGGTTCTTTTTTTAAAAAACCCAGAAAACAAGTTTTGAAGATCATAAACCAAACCAGCATATGGTGGGGGTTCTTTCCGAAACATGAACACAAGAACCAGATTCCAGGAACTGCAAACAAGCACACCGTGCATATTCAAGCATTGTTTATGCGAACTGTTTTCGACAAGTTTTCCATAAACAACAAAATACTCAGGAAACCATAATGGAAAGAACTAGTGTTTTTCAAAGTTTTCACTTGTTGCTTCCAATAACAAGGAAAATAAGAAAAATTAGCAAAAGTACAAATATTACCAACTAGGACTGGTGATCAATTTATGTGTTATTGGCAATAGTTAGTTCAAAGAGAAAAGAGAGATAAAATCAGGGTTTCGATGAAAGAAAATTACCACGGCACCGGTGTCCATGTGACTAACATCAGCTGTGACACCAGGGGCATTGACCACATCATACAGATGGAGAACAGAAACAAGGGGATTCATCTTCATTAGCAATGCAAGGGGTTGTCCAATGCCTCCAGCAGCACCCAGTATAGCAACTTTGAACCCAGGAGCACCCCCTTTTGCTCTACAATTTGCTCGGGTCAAGTTCGAACCTTCCTCCATCTTTAAGTCACAAAACCAATCAAAAATCAAGTTTCAAACAAATTCTGATTTCCCAGTAGTTTAGCTCTACGATTCACAATTAGGGTTAGGGCTCATAACTAGATTACACATTCAGTTGACAAGTTCATGCCCAATGCCCATGTCAAACCCAAAGATCATATAATATGGCGCAAAAATGGTTGTTACAAGATACCCAATTCTCCAATTTTAATTTGCAAACAAGGGTTATGATTCATGATCGAATTACTCAATTAGTTAACAAGTTTGAGCTCAAGAGGGGGTGAAAAATGCCAGCAAGATTACAGATTATGGATGAAAAGAAATCAGTAAAGAATACCCAATAAAGCATGGAGCAAACTACGGGAAATGGAATTGGTAAACTTGAAGAAGCAGGAGGTATCGGAGAAGAGCAGACCTGAAAATTGGAAGGGTGGAGATGAGCTGAGATTCTTGCAATCCGTTGATTAGCTTCTGCACTTGGCTGCATCTTTTTGTGTTCTGCTTGAGAGAGAGAGAGAGAGAGAGGGTTATGGGACAAAAATTAGGAGCACTGAACGACTGGACTTTAAAAGTTTTAGTTAAACGGAAATCCACAAATTGAATGGATATGGGTAACAAAATAGATGGACAGAGGCAAGATGTGGAGGTTGACCTGCATGAATATATTTCACAAATACTGTAATATTCGTTTTTGTGTGGAAACTAAAATTCAGAACCCTTATCCTTATTTATCTTGAAAATGTGGCTAATTGCAATACAATCTCCCCGTGCATATGTGTGTTTATCTTCCTTTGTTATATACAGAAAATGTTAGTTATACTACACTACAAATTTTTTTTTATTTTTTTTTATAAGTTCCCGGGTCAGTTTCTGCACACCTCGACTATTCCTGGGAAACCAATCGCACCGTCCACTACAGGAGCCCCATTTAAAGCTAGGGCAAAGCTCTGTATAGACTGGCTCCAAAAAAGTTGATAGCACCTACGATATTTCGAACCTAAGACTTTAAGTGGCAGCAAAACCCTAAGTCTTAAGCATTGACCATTAGGCCAACCCTTTGGGGGTTATGTTAGTTACTACAAATCTACAATGATGTCTGTTTTGCAACTCATTGTTCATTAGCAGGAATCCAATTATAACTAGATAGAGGCTCGTATAAATTGGACACACTAGAGATGATACCAAGTAGGTAGACAATATTGAACATGAAACCTCGGAGAAAAGTAACTCCTAAATGTAGACATTGGCCACAAAACAATGCCTAATTTATGCCTTGGCAATGGCATGATATAAAATTAGAGTTTTGAATATTATGAAAGAGAAGACGAGTACATTATAATTTGTTCCTCCCATTAATTAGAGGATCAATGGTACTTGCACGTACTCATGTTCACTACTCATATACAAACATATTCAGAACGTCTATGCACATAGATTCTACAAAATAATCAAAAATCTTAAAAATTCAATGGCTGAGATTACATATCCAAGATCTATGGGTTCTTAGAAGGGGTGATATGGTATCCCAAAAAAGGGTGATATGGAAGCACTTTTTCATCAAATATATCTCCGCATGTAGGTTCTACAAAATAATCAGGAGTCGTGTGTATTATATGAATATCAAATATATCTCTGTTGGAATCTATGCTCGTAGGTTCTATAAAATAATCAGGAGTCATGTATATTATACTGTTTCAAACTCATTTTTGTTTTGCATTGCACGCATACTTTTCTTTTAAAGTCGTTCAGTTGTCGAGAATGTTGCTTGGGAAATAAATTCTCAGGAAAAGTGAAATGAGGTGAAGTAAAAGAAATGAAACTTATTTTCTTGTGTATATTCTCTTGACAAGGAATCTTGCAAGAAAATCTATTTTGCAGAAAAGTGTTTTTGAAAGGAAAAATTAAAATTGTGTGTACCACAACTGTCTTGGTAACTGAACACACAAAAAATTACAAGAAAATTAGTTTTCACTTCCTTTCTCATGGTCTTGAAGTCTTGCATGTTGCATGTTATTGGACCTACATTAACTATATACTCCCTCCGTCCCAATTTGTTTGTCAATTATTCCATTTTCTGTTACACCTTAAGTTGCTTATATCTTTCAATCTATAATGTTTTTCACCGTTTTAAAAACTTTGTATAATAGAATAAATTGTGAACTATCAAATAAGATCCATATTGCATATATTTGGAGATCAATATTAAAAGATATAAGCGATTGAAAACTGACACGATTATCAAAAATTGACAAACAAAATGGGACGGAGGGAGTAAATGAAACATGTTCCCAAGTTGGTCGTGGTAACTGGTATGCCAACAAATAGATACTATCGCATTGAGCTATTTTTAATAAATGATTTAAACCGCTTATTATCATTGAAATATTTTTTTAGTGTTTCAAATTTTGGGTCACGCAAAAAAATATTTTACTATGAATAATGAGCAATTTGAATTATTTTGTGAGACCCAATATTGCCCACCAAAAAAATCAATAAATTTTTAATCTCTTTTGCTATGTCAAAAGAGGATTTAGCAAACACAAGTTGGGATCCCCTCAAACCATTGAAACAGTGCCTTTCAGAGGGTGGCAGCCTCTGCCATCCCTTTGGAACTGCAGAGGCCCCCATGAAATGATGCTTAAGAAGAGGTTGCAGTTTACTCGTCGAGGATCGCTCTTAAGGTTTGAGGAAATTGTGTGTTGGATGCGTGGAGCACTGATCGGCGAGCGGGAGCAGAAGATGCATTTTTTTTCTTCGATCTGGGCTGTTCAAATCAAATTATGCTTTTGACTATCTATATAACAAAATGCAAATTTTTCTCAATAAAATAAATTCTTTCTTGCCAATCTCAACCATCCATTCCTCCACATCTCAATAAATACTACACCCTCCGTCCCAAATTGCTGGTCCTTCTTTCCATTTTGGGATGTCCCAAAATATTTGTCTCATTTCTAAAAACATCCATTAAAACATAGTCACTTTCCAGTTTTACCCTTAAAAAGTATTTTTTCCATCTCAATTGGTTTGTCCATTATCTTTTAGTATTTTATAACGATTTTTATGATTTTGAAAATTTTGTATAATAAAACTAATTGATATCTATCAAACAAGATCCATATTGCATATGTTTTGAGTTTCATATAAACAATTAGCCCCACAAAATTGGCCACAGTAATATTGACTGAACTTAGGGGCAAAACAGAAAAAAACGATACAAAGTTTTTACACCCCTTAAAAACTCACTTCCCTAAAAGGGGCAAGCAAATTGGGACGGGAGTACTAATTTGCGTTGGGTTTGTTTTTGCTTATGGAAATATGCACAATAACTTATTGGCCCGAATATTTGTATGAGAAGGCCCAATAATGTTCGGCCCAAATCGTCACCTACTCATATGTTGCAACCTGGCTGGCACACCGGCTAGTCAGAATATCTTTGGTCTTTAGTAAAAAGCCCAAAAAAAATTAGGAGGAACGGCTTCGCAATGCCCACATTATTCCACCAGAATCGGTCATGAGTTAAAGTAAGTGTTGCGGCCGATTTAGACCCCCCAAAAAACTACGAATTGCAAGGGCCCCCATACTTTAGTACCTCTAAGTATCTTTTGTAATAAAAAAATATGTACATCGTTTTAGCGTTATATTGATGAATGAAGGAGTATTTGTTTTTAGAAGAGTACTAATTTACCTTTTTACATTGTACTCATTAAGATTTTGAAAATGCCTCTTTTGGTTTTCGCTTTAAGTCTCCAAAAAGTCAGGGTCGGCTCTGTATTCCACAAGTCCCTTCGTAGTTCGTAGTGATATTCAATGCATCATTTGGGTAGGCCAGAGTGTTTGCCAAGTTATACCAAGAGTACCACAGAAATGGTAGCCTAGTTGGTCAAAATGAGTGAGATAAGATTCCCCTCTCTCCATGTGCATAGACCTTCCAAGTTCGAATCTCTCCCATGTCATTGCTAGAACTTGTGTGGATTTGCAGGGAAGGTCTTTGGTCAACTAGTCGCCTAGGTGGTCGGGAACCCCAATGGTAACACCCATGGAGGTTGCTACGCTGGTCGCCCTTTCTCACCATTTTTCGATTATTTTTTTTAAAAAAAAAAGTTATACCAGGAGTAAATTATTTGAAGTCTATTTATAATTTGGACTTTTTTTTCTTTCTTTTGGCGGTTATACTATCTTCTAGCCTTTGCATTTTACCCACATTACAAGCCCAAAACAACTTCCAAAAACTAAAATTTACGGTAAAGATGCTTATAAGTTATAAAATATCATAAAAACCAATTCTAAAAAGTTGAACAGGACAATTGCCAAACTTGTTACACCTTCCTGGAAAATGGATTGATGGCAACTTTCTAACTTGATTTTTACTTTTTGAGCGACATAATGAAAATTCTAGGTACCTAATCATGCTGCCAATGTTGACAAAGATTTTGCCTCCTAGCAAGGTCTAATTATTCAGTACTCCAGGTGGCCAGCACTCTATCACCACACTTTTTTGTGTAATCCACAATATCTGTATAGACCCGCATAAATATGTGATGCTGTAGTGATTAATCGCAACACCATGTAGCTGTGCTCCGGAATTGTTGTTACTTGTCAACATCAATGATCAGTACCATCTGTTACTTTTCTTCTCTTTTATGCTGACTCTTTGCCCCAATTCTTTTCCATGTGCTAACTAACATCTCTTTCACTGTGATTCTACTATTCTAGTCCTCCATATGGGGATTAGGGTCCTTTGCTTGGGTCTATAATTCTTTTCCATGTGCTAATTAACCAACATCTCTTTCAATGTGTCTACAGTTCTTCACTTAATAATTGTATGATTTATGCTTGACTATCTATTAGTACATGCTGACACTTGTCCCAAAAGAATTCCATAATTTTTGTTTGATATAGTTGGCAAAACATAGAGCATTTTCAAGAGTCTCTATTTGAGCATTGGCAGGTAAAAAAGAAAAGAAAAAATGTGTTTCAATCCGAGCCGTCCAATGCATTTTTGGACGGTTCGAATGCGTCGAAGGGGCACCACGTCATCCATACCCTATTTGCACCCAAAATTTTCTCATCAAAACGATATGTTCTTTTACCCTTTGACTAGGCTAAAAGACTAGCTGGTTGTGTTGAAGCACATCCGTAAGAAAATGACTAGACAAAGTAAAAGTCGTACTTTTTTTTTATGTACTTTGAGTAGTAAAAAATTCAAACTGCCTATTAGTGTTGAAGATGCTCTTACCAGCAAGATGCATTGGATTGAGCTAGTAAGGGTTTGAACGGTAGTAAAGAGCTGAGACTCAAATAGTTTTGAGTCTTCTTAAGGTCTCAAGGGAAACGATTGTGGGAGGCTGTGTAGGGGTTATTCACCAAGGACACACGGGATTACCAAATAAAAATAAAAATGTTTTGTAGGAAAAAAGGTACATTCATTGTCCACTCCCCATTAGCAAAAAATAAGCTTAAATTCGGTAGTGTGTGCAATTGGAACTTAATACAAAGCTCTCGAACATGCCCCAGTAGTCAATTGTGACCATTCATTTGCGTAGACGGATCCCCCACCAAGTCGGTGGAGTGATGGAGTCCAAACAAATATGCGATGGTGGCACAAACATATCACATAGAGTGGAACAAGTTCTTTTGTGTACCTGAATTTGAGCTGGAAAACCACCTCAAGTACAAAAATACTAGCATAAAATCTGTGCTATGCACGGGGTCGTGAATAGCATAAAGTAAAATATGCAATAATTAGCCGATGTGTTGTTGGAAATATAATAAATCTTTTGTGTATGTATCCATTGGGTTAAAAAAGCATCTTTGAGTACTAATTTATTAAAAATAAACAAAAAAATAGCACACAAATGAAAATTATATCAATTACTCCTACCTTTTAAATTGTTATGTTTTAAATGAATTTATTACATATACATTGGGATTGACAGATGTTAACTACACTTGTTTTTAATAGCGAACGAAAAATATATGCCTTTGCTACAAACTTAAAGCATACATATGACACTACCGGTCTGAAAAAAAAAAAACACTTGAGCTCCGATGTCAGTCCCAGTACTCCGCTCGTGGAGGTGGGTGGATTGTGGCAGTATAATCCAATATGAGAAATATGGATTGGGTTTCAGTTTAACTTCACCCCATGCATAGCACGGGTTTTTCGCAAATGGTATGCTATACAGTAATTGAAGAAAGTATAGGGAAAATGATGAGATTTAGGAATTCTAATTGGTTGTCTCAATTAATTAAGGCATTAGATTGTTCTAATTGATTGTATAAGTTATTCATACCGGAGAAATTCAATTCTGAATGGCATTCTCTTTTCCTAATTAGGAATCCTTCCCATAAATTAGCTCTTCATTTCCATGTTAAGAATGAGCTAATTCAAATTCAAACGAAGAAATGTGATATTTTCTATTCCTTCCATTGCAAAAGTTTGTAAGGAAACGTATAATATGAAAAGTTAAAACTCACTTTCGATCAAATTGAATAGTCATGTAAATGTTGTAATGGATTCAACAACTATCGTGGAGAAAGAAAAACGCATTTATCACAAATGAGGGAAATTCTTTAGCTCTGGTACAAATAACCAAGTGAAATATCATTTAATTTCTCGTAATTTGCAAAACTTGTAGAATTAGAATGCTCAAACTAATCTTTGTAAGGGAAAGAAAAAGGACATATGATTACTATACACAAAAAAACAATTGTGATACAAACCCAATCTTGTCATGATCCCTGAAAAAATAGAACATTATGCACAACTTAGAAGTAAAATTAAAAAACATTCAAATTAAAAAGAGAGAAGAAAATATCAACTGGAGTACTTACCACAATCCATGAGTGACAATCTGAAGGATGATTACTATCATTCATATGAATAAGTGGTCGCAAAGACTATGGGGTAGAATTGAACGATACTACTTTCTGCAAAAGCAACAGTAAAAAGATTTTACTGAATGTTTAGGATTAACTAATTGAAAATAAGAACAACGTGAGAGAAAAAGAGTTTACCATTTGTTTTTGAGACTGTATGTGTATGATCCCATAAACCATGCATAATCAACAACCTATATTCATCTTAACTTATAGTAGTAATTAGGTTTTGAAAAGCTTTCATTTAGGGGGCGTTTGGTAATGTTTTTGTTTTTTGTTTTTGTTTTCAATTTTTTCCAAAACTAAAAACAAAAATGTATTTGGTAAATTATTTATATTTTGTGTTTAATAAAAACGTTTTCAAGATTTCTGAAAATTTTCAAAACACAAAAAAGGTGATTTGCTTTGTTTTTAAAACAGTGTCGTTTAAAAACAAAAAACAGAAAACAAAAATTTTATTACTAAACATGTTTTTTTGTTTTTGTTTTTATAAACAATAAACATGATTCTACTTTTAATTTTCTAGAAATAAAAAACTGAAAACAAAATCGTTACCAAACAACCCCTTAGAGATTGAGTTTTTTTTAACAAATCTTTGCTAGGATAGACTCTTTTACTATTTTGAACCCCACAAATGAAGGGACAAAGATTCTTTGTTTTCTTATGGAAATAATGATGCTAGAGATCAAATAAACTCATGATTTATGGGTTTCAAATTTGAATTAGAGTTATGACTAGGTAGCCTGTTTCACTTAAAATCCTACACGACAAACCAATGAGTTCATGCCACTTGTCGCGATGAGAGCTCTCCTCACGAAAAGTGATCCTGCAATAATATATAAGATGAACCATATTTATAAGGAAAACTCTAAAATCAACTTACTAAAGCTGTCGTGAAGTTTTAAAAAATATACTGAAATGCTTGAAAAATATATATAGGTGTAGAAAAATGAAAAAACAGATTGGAGTGATTTTTTGTCCCTTTTTTTTATATTATTATCACTTCAGTGGGTTGTCAGTAAAAAAAAAAGCCTATTTGTAAAGGAAAAACCTATGGGTACCGAGCAAAGCACCCAAAAAAATGTACCGACCGTTCATTGGGACCTACTTTTGGGTCCCACACGCACGATCCGAGCCGTTCATTCATCTTAGAATGCGATTCCGAGGGGCCCCACAAAATTTCAGCTCAATCGGACGGTTAGACCTAGCTGCTTCAAAGTCCCATCGTTTCAATAAAAAATCTTTAGATTGAAACGGTGAGACTTTGGATCAGTCACTTCTAATCGTTTGATTGAGCTGAAAGTTTGAGGGGCCCCTCGGAATCGCATTCTAAGATGAATGAACGGCTCGGATTGTGCTTGTGGGACCCAAAAGCGAATCCCATAGAGCGATCGGTATATTTTGTGGATGTTTTGGTCGGTACACGTAGCAAGGTCCATTTGTAAAAGAACACAACAGACAAATACAAATGAGAATGTTGTGACAAGAAGTTAAGGAATTCAAAAGTGAAACAACTAATCTTTTTTTTATTATTATACTAAAAAGGAAGGCTGCTTTCTAGAGAGGCCAAACAGTGCCTAAAAGTGTTGAGGGAAAAACAAGTAATCGTCCAAGTCCGTCCAACGAAACAACTCCAAAAGTCGTCGATGACACTGACTCACTCGCCCCATGACAGAGTCGTGTTGAATGAACATTTTCAGTTGAAGATTTCGATCTCTTTATGGTTTCCTTTTCCTTTCCTCTTTTAACATCAACAAACATGTGTGACAATTAAATGATCGCAAGGGCTTCTGACAAATTTATCAGTCAACCTAGGCGGCCAAAAAACGTCCATGTCCCAGTTAATTTTTTTTTTTTTTTAACAATTGGATGTTCCGTCCAAATTTACGTATCTCAATTAATTCGAAATCCTAAAGTTAACGGACAAACACTCTAAGTAACCCCAAGCTTGAAAATGGTTGACTTTCTTGATATTCAAACATGCAACATCATAAAAGAAGTGATCACCTGGAACAAATCCCTTGAACTTGAAGTGATCACCTGTTTACCTATTGATTTCTGGAAGCAATAATTTTTTTTTTCTTGACCTCATAATTCAATCACTAGATTGCAGTTTCGGACCCACCCATCCGTGCTACTATTTCTTAGAGCATCTCCTATCAAACTCTATATTAATATTTTAGAGATTGGAAGTGACATATTAAGCGAAGATTTTTTAGAACATTTTTTTGTAATTTATCTCATTTTTCTGTAACTCTTTGTACTTTTTGAAAAACTTTATCATTTTTTTTTTAAAGATTTAGAAACTAAAATAGAGGTGTGTCTCCAAATATAGAGACCCACACTTCTATTTTGGTATCTAAAAGGACAATAGATCCCTCCAACACAAAAAGTTGAATAAAAGAAGAGGTAGATTATATCTTCTCTCAATATGTCACATACGGTCTACAAAATGGAGATAGAGAGTTTGATAGGAGATGATCTAAATGGTATTTTGGCAAAATAAGTAACTTGGCTTTATTTTTTTTGTCTTTATTTATTTATTTTTTTACATTTATTATTTAGTTTCGTACTTTCGTGTCAAATTTTTGTGGATTATTGGCTCTTCTCAATGAGAGGAGTCAGAAAAGAAAAAAATTGTGACCAACACTCAAAATTTTTGAATAAAGCCAAAAATCTAGCTTTTTGATAAATTAATTTCTTTATTCAAAAATTTTAAACTTAGCTCATAATTTTTTTTACTTTTTCGGTTCCTCTCACCTAACCAATAATCCAAGAAATTTAAGTAGTGGTATCCAGAGACTCCAGAGACAGAAGAGAGTAAGGCTAGGGTCGGCCCTGGCCACCCCGCACTTCTAAGCTGTGGGCATCAATCTCTCTCTCTCACTCTCAATCTCTCTGTATAATTTTTACCCATAAAAAATACACCAAACTTTCAACTTAAGCAGAAATCAAGCATGTGTACTTTAACTCTTTCCAGAGAAATACAGTTTAACACATTCGGTATGCATGTATCTGAGCTAAAATAAAAGTCTTTGAATCTTCACTATCATCTCAGGCTCTCAGCTCTAATCTTTGAATCTTCTCTTTGAATACTAGTACCCGTATCAAAGAACAGTTATTAGTCGACAGGTCCACATGTGACAAAAACTCAAGTCAACACTCCTACGAGGCAGTAGGCAGCAGCCCCATAATTCCCATTCAATGATTAGTCTTCCCAGTCTCATTTCCACACTTGTGTTACCAATATCACAAAACACCACCCCAAAACAAACTCCTGCTCATTCCTCCACTGCCCGCCACCATGTTGCCAGAACTCACTTCACCATGCCGGAAAATCCTCTCTCTCCTCTGCTTCTTCTCCCTCATCTCTCTCTCGAAACCTGCAACCGAGCTCGAAACCCTCCTTAACTTCAAAAACTCACTCTCAAAATCACCCACAAACGTCTTCGCCACATGGGTTCCAGACCAAAACCCATTATGCAACTTCACCGGAATCACCTGCAACCCCAACCAAATGGTTAAAGAAATCAACCTCCCTCAACAGAACTTATCCGGCACTCTGCCTTTCGATTCCATCTGCTCTCTTCAATCACTTGAAAAAATCTCTCTGGGTTCTAATGCCCTGTTTGGCAGCATCACCCAAGACCTCTCAAATTGCACTAATTTGAAGTACTTGGATTTGGGTTTGAATTCCTTTACGGGAAAAGTTCCGGACTTGTCCTCTTTAACCCAACTCAAGTATTTGAATTTGAATCACAGTGGATTTTCCAGCCAATTCCCATGGAAATCACTGGAAAATCTGACAAATCTTGAATTCTTGAGCCTCGGTGACAACCCATTTGATAGAAACCCATTTCCTTTGGAGGTGCTAAATCTTGACAAATTGTACTGGCTGTATCTCTCGAACTGTAGCATTGAAGGGAAAATTCCTGACGGAATTGGAAATCTCACTCTGCTGCAAAACCTTGAGATTTCACATAACTTTCTGTTTGGAGAAATTCCAGAGGGAATCACAAAGCTGAAAAACCTATGGCAGCTTGAGCTCTATGAAAATGGGCTCATCGGAAAACTTCCAGTTGGGTTTGGAAACCTCACGAATCTGATCAATTTCGATGCTTCAACTAACAAACTTGAAGGAGATTTATCAGAGCTCAAGCACCTGGTAAATCTGGTGTCGTTGCAGTTATTGGAAAACGAATTCTCGGGTGAAGTCCCGGTCGAATTTGGGGAATTTGAATCCCTCCAAGGCCTCTCTTTATACAGAAACAAGCTCATTGGATCACTTCCTCAGAAAATAGGATCGAATTCTGATTTCGACTTCATCGACATTTCGGAGAATTTCCTAACGGGTCCAATCCCACCTGATATGTGCAAGAATGGGAAAATGACCGGACTACTTATGCTTCAGAACAATTTCACCGGTGGAATACCGGAAAATTATGCCAGTTGCTTGTCGTTGGATCGTATTCGGGTGAGCAATAATTCCCTATCCGGTATAGTCCCAGCAGGAATTTGGAGCTTACCAAATTTATCTATGTTTGATCTCACTTGGAACCAATTTGAAGGTCCATTGGGGTCCACAATTGGGGAGGCTAAGTCTCTAGCACAGCTGCTTTTAGCTCACAACCGATTTTCCGGTGAATTACCGGCAAGGATTGGGGAAGCAACGTCTTTAGTTGACATTGAGTTAGCTTCGAATCGGTTTGCCGGTGAAGTTCCGGTGACAATTGGGAATTTGAAGAGCTTGGGTAATCTTCATTTGGAAAATAACTTGTTTTCTGGACCTATTCCAGAGTCTTTAGGTTCATGTGTTTCTTTAAATGACATAAACCTGGCAGGGAATTCATTTTCCGGCCAGATTCCGGTGAGTATTGGCTCTTTAAGGAGCTTGAACTCCTTAAATCTATCTGACAACAAACTCTCTGGAGAAATTCCAGCGAGTTTGTCGTCACCTAGACTTAGCCTTCTTGATTTGTCAAACAATCAACTGATGGGTCGAATACCGGATTCTTTATCTATTGAAGCATTTAGAAGTAGTTTTGTTGGAAATCCGGGCTTGTGTACTGAAAATCTTGGGAATTTCCGGTCATGTTCATCGGTTTCCAGAAAGTCTGGCGATTTTCGGACGTTTATTTCTTGCTTGCTGGCTGGGGCAACTGTCTTGTCATTGTCACTCTTATGTTTCATGTATGTTAAGTGTAAGCCGAAAGATCTTGACCGTCCGATCAAACGACGTAGTTCTTGGGATATGAAACAATTCCATGTGTTGAGCTTTTGTGAAGAGGAAATTGTGAATGCAATTAAAAAAGAAAATTTGATTGGAAAAGGTGGATCAGGAAATGTGTACAGAGTCAGGCTAGGGTGTGGAAAACAATTGGCTGTGAAGCACATTTGGAAGTCAGATTTCGGCAGCCGGAAAAGTTGCCAGAGCAGCTCGTCTATCTTGACAAAGGGAAACCTCCGGTGCCGGGAATATGATGCGGAGGTGGCCACATTGAGTTCCATCAGGCATATGAACGTGGTGAAACTCTACTGTAGTATCACAAGTGAGGACTCGAATCTGTTGGTTTACGAATACTTTCCCAACGGTAGTTTGTGGGACCAGTTGCACACGTGTCAAAAGACCGGGTTGGATTGGGAGGTGCGATATGAGATCGCAGTAGGGGCTGCCAGGGGGTTGGAGTATCTGCATCATGGGTGCGATAGACCGGTTGTTCATCGGGATGTCAAAACTAGCAACATTTTGTTGGATGAGCATATGAAGCCTAAGATTGCAGATTTTGGCCTTGCAAAAGTTTTGCAAGCAAATGGAAGCAATGACTCTACAATGGTTATTGCAGGGACTCACGGTTACATTGCTCCAGGTTAGCACTTTTTCGTTGCTGTGATTTTTTTTAAGTTTGTTGCACTTCTCATCTTGTTTGTACCCTCTAGTTTGTTTTTTTATACTGGACATCCGAGCCAGCTTGGACGTACCTTGACTAATTCCGGGGCCCTAGAGTTAACGACCGGGCATAACCCCCAGTGGTCCCAAGAGTTTGCTGACATTATGATCGTTTCTACCCTTTAGTTGTTAAGGCATTATGATCGTTTGTACTTAGTACCCTCTAGTTTGTTAAGGCATCATGAATTGGAATTACAGCAGCTAGTTCAAAATTTTCTTCATTTGTTGCTATGAAATTGACTTTAATGTCTTGTTTGTTTTGGTTTTGAAGAATATGCGTACACAAGGAAGGTGAACGAGAAGAGCGATGTATACAGCTTTGGGGTAGTCCTGATGGAACTTGTAACCGGAAGGAAGCCAGTTGAACCGGAGTTTGGCAATACTATTGACATTGTCCAATGGGTGAGCAATGAGATGAGGAGCAGAGGTAGCGTGCTTCATTTGGTGGACGCGACAATCTCCGAGGCCCAAAAACAAGACGCTGCAAGGGTGCTGACAATTGCGATGCATTGCACAATGAAGATTCCGGCCCTTAGACCTTCGATGAGGATGGTGGTGCAAATGTTGGAAGAGGCCGAGCCTTGTGAATTAACAGGGATAGTTGTGAACATAGGCGCTGAAAACAGTAAGAATTGAGGAGTTTTGCAGAAATAATAGTAAGTTATTGGAGATTTGGTATACACTCAATTTACTTCTGAGCTTAGTTAAGAGTGTGAACAATTTGAGGACAATATTTGAAGAGGTCCAAACTTATGAGGTGGGTGTCTTTGGTGAGACAGTAAAAATACAAAGCTTGCTAGGAAAAATTATGAAGTACCGTTACGGCCCTGAGCACCATGCATGTGAATACACTTGCTCGCAAGTCTAGTGATAAGCCTCTAAAGCTTAGTGAGCATGAGAAAGCTAGAGAAATATTCAATGAAATATTGTACCTTATGCCTTAGTGGAATGATCACTGAAGGGAATAAATTGAATTCATCATCTCATTTGTACCTTATTGTAATGATTTCTTATTGGCTCCCTTGGGATTAATGAAATCTTTCTTTGCTTTTCAAAAAAAAGTTACAGTTTTGCGTTTTACTCATTCATACTGGAGCATATTCCATTCCATTTTCTTGTTTCAATAAAACTGTTTGAGATGTTTCATTAATGTTGTGCATCGAATGGGGAACAAGCTACTCTGAGCGTTGTCAAAGGTAAATTTGCATGAGTACTATTTTTGCCATATATATATATTTTTTTATGGGAATAGAGTAGCTATTAGAATTGGGTGTTCTAGTCTTCTAGATGATTTTGCGAGTAGAGGCTTTTTGGAAGAGAGTAAAGGGGTGTGCAATACTTTGACGTGGTATTCTTATTTTTTAGTGCTTGAAGTTTCGGGTCGTTACAATGGAGCTAACACTGGAGAAAAAGAAGCTCTTTGTATGGAAGCAGCAAGAGCAAGAGTAGAATTGGAGGACAGTGTTTCCAAGAAGTTTTACCTTTACTAATGGAATAAAGAGCATGTTCTTTGTACAAACGATAATAGCATATGATTCCATCACTAGCGTATAAAAGTCACGTTGGGAGAGAGATTGAGGATGTGGATAAAGTAGTAAGGAATAAAAAAATGGGGACCAAACCAAATTCTTTAGAGATTAACACCTTTTTAATCCTTACAATTGTATTATTAAATGTTTATTCTCTGCCAATGAATATTACTTTGGAGAATTTTCCTCGAGGGGAATTGATTTGGAGATACCACCGAGGTGGTTGCCAGGATGACAGAGGTGAGTGGAATGTATTCCCTCTTTCCACGTCTAGAGTTTGAACCTCGCTCCCCATCTGCTTCCTTTGGTGGTAGGTGGTGTAGGTATTAAAACTCGATTCTCGTGGAGGGCCCTTTGCCATCTTGTACCAAAGTGGTGCCTATGGTGACGGTCTGTCCTTTCGGACAATATCTATGGCCCAAACCGGACATTCCACAGGCGGACCGGGAGCCTGTATGGTTACGCCCAAGGAAGCTTGCAACGCTGGTCGTCCCCTCCCACCCTTCTTGCTGTTCAAAAAAAAAGAAAAAAGAAAAAAATTGATTTGGAGATTGTTCTACTCTCACCGGCCTCAAAACTCTTGCCGTCACTGGAATTCTCCATGGTCATTAACTTCAAGACTCAATATTAATTGATATGCGTAACTTATTGTTAACTTCATAATTTTTAAAATTAGTTGAAATGCACAAAAACTAATATAACGGACTACGAGAGGAAAAAGAAATATTCGCAGACTATTGGTGTGGTATACTGAAAAACAATGGAGGGGATTTTACATGTAGTTCATGCACGTAGACAAAAAGAGGAATTCCAAGAAAAAAAGGGTAAAACAAATGCAAAATAAATATGTTTTCAAATAACGGGTGATCTGTCAATTTATGCACACCTCAATTAATTTTGAAGCATTGAATTTTAAGACCAACAAATTCCTATTAACCCCAAGAAATGTTTTATTTTTTTATTTATCCCCAAGATTTTTGAATGTTTGACCTTCTTAAGATTGACCTTGGGACTTCATAATAAACATGCAATACAATATTGGAGTGGAGTGTGAGTGTGTGACCATATCACCTTATCGGCACCGAATAATCAGCAGCACTTCCCATGAGTTTGGGATCGGGGTTTATTAGGTTTAAACCCTCAAAGAATCTTCCTTTATCACCGCTCTATCCACTGATTCCTACCATACAAACCCCGTCTCCGTCTCCGTCTCCGTCTCCGTCTCTCTCACATCCCTCAGTCTTCTCAGGTCTCTCTCTTTCTCTCTCTCAATTTTATTGCTTTCTTAGTTAGGACTTTACCAAATTCAGTCATAGTAGGTTAAATCATTTGTTTCCATGGAAGATCTAATAGGCTTTTGATGAAAGCTCTGCCAAGAATTATCTGGGGGAATTAGGGTTTAAGCGTAGGCATAAATAAATCTCTCTCTTCGTGTCTCTGATGTTGGGTGACAGTTTTGGTTTCTGGGTTTGATTGTTTTGTGCTTGGTCGTAACAGATTAATTAATGCTCAAGTTAAAGATTTTTTTTTTGTGTGTGGTAAATTCAAGTTAAAGCTTTTTAAAGATCGTGATGGTTCTTTTTGGTTTGTTTTTTTCATTTATTTGATGTGTTGAAATGGGTATGTGCTAAAATTCCATTTTTTTTCTCTATTTGCAGAAAGAAAGAATTTAGTGTTGCGTGCTCAAAATCTTGATCTTAAGAGTGAGCAACAGCTAAGTGCACCATCTATGGAGGCAAAGAATGAATTACCAGAACTGAATAAGAACCTTTATCCGGATATAGAGCCGTACAGTACGGGCTTCTTGAAGGTTTCTGATCTTCACACAATCTATTGGGAGCAGTCAGGAAACCCAAATGGGCATGTGAGAATTATTTCATTAACCTAACGCATCCATGTTTTGGGGTTATCATTTAATCTGTTTAGCCCTTCTATTCTGTTTACAAGGAACGGGAAGAAAGTAGTTTGTGTAAATACGACTGTGGTTATTTGTTTATCGCAATTCTAATTCATTAGACACGGTGTATATTTGCTTTGCTGGTTAGATGTGATTAGAATGATCTTTGATTCTCTTGTATTTGTGAAGTGCATCATTTTCTTGCCGAAATCAAAGCAATACCGAAGATATCAGTATTATAGCTGTCACTTGAAATGAGTTGTGACTCTCGTGAGATATAAAACTCCTATATTGAAACTATCTTTGTGTTGCAGCCAGTTGTTTTTCTCCATGGGGGCCCAGGAGGCGGAACATCACCCAGCAACCGAAAGTTCTTCGATCCTGAGTTTTACCGGATCATTTTATTTGATCAGGTTTAGTACCATACCCGTTTCGCGAAAGCCAGCTTAATTCGCTACCGAATCTCTAGTTTTTCTATGAGTCGTCTTCTTCCAGCGAGGTGCAGGTAAGAGCACACCACATGCTTGTTTGGTGGACAACACAACATGGGATCTTGTTGAAGACATTGAAAAGCTAAGAGAACACCTGGAAATTCCGGAGTGGCAGGTGGGAAATTTGTCTACTTAAGTTGTTCTAGCGGG
The DNA here is from genome assembly GCA_036023075.1 of Gaultheria prostrata. NCBI lineage: Eukaryota > Viridiplantae > Streptophyta > Magnoliopsida > Ericales > Ericaceae > Gaultheria > Gaultheria prostrata. Next base: position 12,498 of record JAXBDA010001431.1, on the reverse strand, counting down.
TGTGCCTTTCTATGTTTAAGTCAGCTTGGTTCTTTGCAGGTGTTTGGCGGGTCATGGGGAAGCACACTTGCCCTTGCATACAGTCAAACACACCCAGAAAAGGTATCAATGAACTGTTATTAGTTATTACTTCTTTCATTCAAGCCCTTTAATGGAAGAGAATTTATTTTGAAAAATCCTTGTTATATGGTAACTGGATTAACTTCTGACAGCGTTAACGGCTTTATTTCAAGGTTACTGGCATTGTTCTTAGAGGTATCTTTCTGTTGCGGAAGAAAGAGATTGATTGGTTTTATGAGGGTGGAGCTGCTGCTATATTCCCCGATGGTGTGTGCTTTCGTTCTGTTTCTTTTCAGTGTTACTTTCTGCCTTTGGAAAGTTTCTCAAGACTGTAGAATCATACACTGCATTGTAGTTGAGTGATCATCTTATTCGTTTTGCTCTACACTGATCGTCCCGGAGGATCATTTTTGCTTTACTAAAGTGCTGAATATTTGTTCATTTATGGTTTATCTGATGTGTTGTTTTAACACTGACTGCAATCGTGAATAATTTTGCTTTCCTGAAGTGGATTAAGTTTTGTGCATTTTCATCATAATTTGCAGCTTGGGAGCCATTTAGAGATCTTATACCTGAAAATGAAAGGGGAAGTTTCATCGATGCCTACTGGAAGCGATTGAACTCTGATGACTTGGAGACTCAAGTAAGATTTTCTTTTGGCTGTTGATGCTTGAACTCCTTACTGCTTATTTTTGCTCCGTAAAATTCATTTGCATCTGACCTATGCTCTTTATCATAAAATTCATTTGTGAAATGTTGTATGGATGACTTCTTGGTACAACAAGCTTAAACATTGCAAGAAAGAAGCAATCTGCTAGCCTATTGCAATATGTTATCTAAAATTTCTGTCACTTCAGTACGCAGCTGCTAGAGCATGGACCAAATGGGAAATGATGACTGCTCATCTTATTCCTAATGAAGAGCACATCAAGAAAGGGGATGATGACAAATTTTCATTGGTGAGACACTTTATCGTGGGGTAGTAGTTTTTAGTATATTAAAGGTTTGGATTATTGTGTTCTTTGTATCGAAATCCTACTTAGTGGTCCTTCTCCTTTGCTTCTGTTTCTATGAATATAGTTTTCCCGTACCAGTTTCTTTCGGGAGCTGCTTCCATATCCCCCACCTTGTCTGGGGTATATCATGTCCCGTATATAACACTAACCACTAATTGGCATAACATTAACCATAAGAAGACGTAACATGTTATGATAGATTGGCGTAACAAGAACCACAGATGGCGTAACCACAGTAACCACTCAATGGTTTAACATTAACCATAAAAAGCGTAACAAAAAACCACAGATGGCGTAACTATTATGACTCGCTTCTATAATGGTGTCCCCCGTCATAACCTTGGCATAACATTGATCACTCAGTAGCATTACATTTACCTTTAAATGACATAACCTCGGCATTGCAATAACCACTCAATGATGCAACTGTGTCCCCCCCCGACAAGAGGGGGATATTGAAGCATTTCCCGTTTCTCTATTGTTAATGTTTTGCTGTCTGTTTTATCCCTCTAAAAACTGCTCGAATTAAGACGAGTCAAGAAGTTTATCATAGCATCAAGACATGAACATCTTGGTGATAAAAGTAAGGGAAGAGGGGGATATTGAAGCATTTCCCGTTTCTCTATTGTTAATGTTTTGCTGTCTGTTTTATCCCTCTAAAAACTGCTCGAATTAAGACGAGTCAAGAAGTTTATCATAGCATCAAGACATGAACATCTTGGTGATAAAAGTAAGGGAGCAATAACCTCTTGTTACCTGTTGAAAAATATGTTGGTTTTGGATCAGCGAAGATACCAATTCTACTTCGTTAGTTTCCCATCTTAGCGGTTGCACAAATCTATTTTTGTTTCTTGTTGGAGTTGCTTATAATAACAGTAGAGAGAAATTATATGTCTTGTTTTAGCTTCACGGTGCACCAAATTATCCCTAGGTTATCTGCTTGCCAGTAAAGTCCAGGAAAATGGGGCTTAATGGCATCTAACTTCTTCTTTTGATGTTGGTTTTAGTGATTTCTCCTTGTGTAATTGCTATTTGTTAGTTACTGTTACCCAACAGGTCCCTTAAAGTGGTACAGAGTAGAGGACCTACCAAACTATGATTACTTGATGTCTTTGAATTTCTCAGTCATATTTTGATTTTCACAAATCTTTTGGTCTGTCCAGGCATTTGCAAGAATTGAAAACCATTACTTCGTGAACAGGGGATTTTTAGCTTCAGATTCGTTTTTGTTGGACAACATGGAAAAGATCAGGCATATCAACACCGTAATTGTACAGGTATATGTGTTTGCCAATATTTAACTAACATCTCTGTAGTTACTCCTGCAAAAATTAATGTGTCTAGACCTTATCCTATTCACAATGTTGCATTGGCCTAGAGATATTTGATTTGCCTGGAAATGGTTACCTCAAAATCCTCCGCTTCATCCTTTCCGTTTCATTAATTTGTTTAACATGCAGATAGATTCAATTTTTTATCTCATCGTGTTCTCATGGAAAGAGTAATGTAGCAAGTGTTTGTTCCCACAATAGCATATTGCATCCCATATTTTATATTTCACACCAAGAAAGGGTCTTTTCCTAATTGCATATCATTTTTGTTATCATCACTAGACCATGCAGTGTGTCTTTTGTTTGATTACTGATTTTGTGTAGAAAATTATTGAACTTTACTACAGGGAAGATATGATGTCTGCTGTCCCATGATGTCCGCATGGGATCTTCATAAAGCTTGGCCAGAGGCTGATTTCCAGGTTAGATAATTCTTTCAGTCACTTTATCATGCTTAATGTCAGCATTAGTCAATGCTCCATGCACTTGATTTAACTGTGACTCTATTCATGCACTTTGTTGTTGCATCTGTCAATTTCTCATCACATCAGGGGAAGTACTGCTGATTCAAAAACCTCGTGTTTTTTTCATCTTCATAGGAGGTTTCCCATGCTTTATCATTAATATTCATTCTACCAGTTGTGAGGCGTTGCATCATCCTCTATAACAGTAATATCATCTGGTGCAGTTATGTAACAGGCTAACTTTCACTGACTTGCACACGCAAAAAGAAAACCTCCGATGCCTTGTGTTTGTAGCCATAGGCATTTTCTGTTCGTTGATTGTAGAAAATTCTTTAATTCTTAGTTTTGTATTCATACTGAAGTCACTAGAAATTTGTTGGTGTGCAACAGGTGGTTCCAGATGCAGGACATTCTGCTAATGAACTAGGAATTGCAGCAGAGCTTGTGGCTGGGAACGAGAAGCTAAAAAACATTATCCGCAGAAATGTGCCCTGAATTTACTATTTGCATGTGAGCACACACTTTCGGTGAAATCTGCTGCAGTTCCGTCTCGTGTGGCTCAAGTTGCAAGAATGCCATACGCAAATAACTTGAATCTTGTTGGAAAGAACCAATGGAGAGGGGATGAGTATTGAACCTTGGCATTTGCCCTCATTATCCTCTTAATATAATCTTGGATGTTTTGACGGAAACTACTTTCCAAAGTTTGGTTTGGGGTAAAATCAAGATGCTAATTGTTGGAAGGATTAGTGTCAGTTCCAATACTAACTTTGACCATTTCAGTGGATGAATTGCGAATTGTGTCATGATTTTGCGGATTTGGTTGCATTCTAGCTTATTAGCTTAAATTCTGTTGACACTCCAAATAAGAACCAAGGTGGAGATAGTTATCGTATTCGATAATAGGTTATGTATGAGTCCTATCGAACAGACTTAATATTCTTCTACGGAATTTGGACTTTGTCAAGTCTGTAATCCGTTGTTATCATGTCGCTATATCCATTGACAGCCTGGTCCGATTGTTAATCAGACTATACATAGATTTTGTTCATGTTTTTCGCATTATGGTAGCTTTTTGCTAAAAGTGAAATTCAGAAGTATAAGAGTAGATGATGATGCTATGACAAATAGAATTGCACAAATTCCTGGCAGAAAAGACTGCCAACTACTATAAGCGTACAGCAAAAACCAGAAAACAGTTGAGCAGATGAACAAGCGTACATTATAAGTGTAATGAACCGAATACAGTGCTTGTCTCTTAGATGAATGAATGCACACAAATCCATTGTATATCCCAACTGTTAACAAAGTTTATGAAAAGTTCATCAAAATCGGAAGTGACTAAATTTAAGCCAGCAAATGTAATTCAATAAACAATTGAACAAAATAACCACAACAACAGCAACAACAAAAACATCAATACTAACACAATAACGACGACAACAAGAAATGGCACAAGTCTAAGCAACTTTTGTCGCACAACTCTTAGGTACATGTAGACTCTGAAAGTTTGGCTGCTTTGGAATTGTTTTCGGTCTTTTTCCTCGTGAAGTATCACGACAGGGGCTTGGCTCTCTTGCTTCCTCGGATCTTGAGGGTGCTGAAGATCTCTCCTTTATGACTGTGAGTTGTTTACCGCATACCAATTCAGAAGTCATTGCCTTCCTCATTGAATGAACACTGAACAACGAGTAGCTAAGTCAGTCTCAAAGATGTTCTTATTTCTTCTTAATTTAAGGATGGGGCAGCAAAAACTAGTGTACTCACCCTTTAGGCCTAACGCACTGCCCTTGTAGTGACGGCGATTTTGTCTTTCTTAAGACGTGTCCCGATTTCTGGCTAATGACGTCTCTGCCATGTTCAAATCGCGAAGCTACTGGTTTGGATTTTTGCTGAGTCGAATTGGTACTTCTTTGTGGAGTTGTAGTAGCAGTTTTTGTTCGCGCTAGTCCTTCTGGATTACTTGGGCCAGCTGTTACATGCTGTTTCTAACAATTATCAGATAATGAGAGTTTTATAAAGAAAATCTCAAAATTTTGAAGTGTCGGGATAAAAAAAGCTTACGATAAATCTTAAAGGTTCATCCTTTTATAAACTCATCTCTATTTCTTTTTCATTGCTTTCTTATGTTCAAGTTTGTATTTGCTTTCCTCAGGGCACTTTTCATTTCCCTGGGACCAAAAGGAAAATATGAAGTTCTACTGTTCTAGTATTACTTACCTCATTACAAATTCGGGCTGGGAGCGTTGAGACTTTGGCAGTTTCATTTTCAGGAACTTGTGATTGCAGTCTTCTCTCCAAGTTAGCTTCTTTAAGAATTCTTCTCTCCTAAACAATAAGTTCCATCAGATTGAGAAAGGACAAACAAACGCAGAGTTGTTGTAAAATCGTGTACTATGGAAAAGACGTAGCTTACATCTGTCCTAAGCCTGAAAGGTTTGGGATTTGTTGGTTTTGGTTTTGTATACTTAATCCCTTGAGCACCAGTGGCAGCTACAGTGATCTCTTCTTTCGAATTCTTGTCCTGTGTTCGAGCAACCTTCATTTGTACCAAAGTTTTAGATTAGAAGACAAAAAGACATGGTACAGCTACAGATATGAAACACATAATACAAACATGTAGATTTTTGAGTTTGTGGTTGATCCAAAACACTAAATAATAAAGGGAAATGTAACCTTTTTGGTGACTTCATTTGTCGCCTGCTTGCTAGGTAGTGTTCTTCCAGAGTGATTGTTATTATCCTTGAAATCTCTGCAACCAATTTCATACTAAATCACTGTTGTTTCAATGAATGAAGTGGTAAAATTAGGTACATTCAAAGGATATTAGTGATGAAATGAACCTCGTACCTGTTACCATTAAACAATGAAGCATTTTCTTTGTCGTCACTTTCCATGGGTTCGCCTTCATGTCCTACCCCTCCTAACGTTTGAGATTCATTCCCCTTCTCTTCTACGTTTGCTTGAAATTTGGACGAGTCATTTTCTTCCAAATGGCCTTCTTTCAAGTTTGATGAGGAGTTCATCTCGCCTTCTGAGGCTTCTGATGACACAATATCTGAAGGCTTTACTGATCGCACAACCTCTGAGCAAGGAATGGGTTCTTGTTGAGTAGAATCCATGGAATCTGAATTTCCGGATGTTTTCTCATTTGGAAATAGTTCCCCGCATGTTTTTCCCTCAGTAACCCCCGAATTCTCTAATAGTGTGCCCTCCGTTGGTTTATTTTCAACCGATTTCTCAGGCTTAGAGTTGCAAGGTTTGTTTGAGTTCCCCTTGCTCTTTCTCTTGACACAACTTAAAGACTTAGTTTCCTTCTCCTTGCATTTTTGAGTCCTAACCAAGTCCTTGGCCTTAATTTTGTTCTTGCAAGAACTTAGATTCCTTATTGAAGGATCCACCGGCATTGATTTGTGAGGACCACATCTTATTTCCTTTGATGACTTGTTAGAATACCCCAATATACGCTTCCTTTGACCGGTTATCTCAAGCCTCTTCAACCCTTCACAAATCTTTGTCAAAGGGGTACGTAACTCTGCCGAAGTTTTCACAACAATGCCTTTCTTTGGAGAATGAAAAACCAAAGCCTTCGCTACCGTTCTACTCTTTGGCACTGCAATGCTTGTCTGTTTGGGGTTTTGAACACTTCGAAAGGACTGTTGATTCGGAACACAGTTTTTGTTCCTTGGGGTGGTTAAATACTTGGCCGCAACTTGCTTTCCCTTGGCTATTGGGGTTGAAGCAATCTTGGAAAGAGGTTTAGCTTTCCCTTCTCCATCTACCAACTTTTGGGAAAATGAAGAAATCACTGCTAATCTCGATACTCTGGACTTTGAAGGTTTTGGTGGAGCTGAAAGTGGGCATTTTTCATTCACACTATAAAATCAAGTAAAATTTGTTATTGAACACCCAAAAACAGAAATGATACTTGGGATTGATTGGTATAAAGCTTTTTTTAGTACCTAGAGGCCTTTCTGTTTAGTATTTGTCGAAGTCGAATGTAGGGACTCCTGGCTGCCATGACCTGTATGAATCAATGGTATTAAACACAAAACTTTACAATAAAATACTTCGTATTGTTCAACAGAAAAAGAGAGGAATATAACCAACCCGAAGAACAAAATCTTTGGAAATTGCTTCATGGTCTATCTCTTCTTCATGCTTTTGGTCACAGCCTGAGGCAGAATTGAAAAACCACTATATGTTAGAAATTGTTTACCAGGGAAATCATATGCTTCTCCTAGCCACCCTAAACCAAAATTGGCTTATTTACACATTCTAGCTTGAGAAAAACTAATTGCAGATGATGGGTTCAATGTACAGTCAAGAAAGACCATACATTTTACTGTTGAAAGGGAGGAGAAAAAATTCCGAAGATTTCTGCAAAAAAATTTACTCTTGTAAATGTACTATGAGGTTACAAAGATCAATTTTGGAGTAGAATTTGAGATCTTTGGTGGAGGCGCTCTAAGAGAGTTAAACAGGTATACTAAATTTAATACAGCTAGATCCTTCCTTCCTTTCTTCTTGTTGGGGCCGGAGTGCCTTCGGATTTGGTTACCCAATGCCACTCCTGCGACCAATCTAAAAACGATGGACTTGCGGGTGCTATGTCGATTGCCATAAAAGATTTAATTGAAGTCATTTCTAATACCAATTGATTTTAGGAGAGATGGTGGAGAAACTAGCCGACACTTTGTTTTTCTCAGCAATAGAAAATGAAGTAACTAGAAGGCTATTGAGAGCCCAAGTTATTCACTTAAAATCTCCAATTCATACGAAAAAAACAAAAACCCAGGTTCAGATTCTTCCGCAAAAGTTAAAAAACTGACTACGGTTCATAATTGGAATTGCATAATATCCAGATAAAATCAGAGCTAACTAAATAACTGGCTAATTAGGAACTGTAACCTAATTAAATCTACCAGAACAAACCAAGCAATACTCGAAAACAGAGCTGCAGATTGGAATACACAAAATCAAAAATCAAAACCTCAAAAATATAAGAAAGAGAAAACCCACAAGGAGTAATGGAGAATGTAGGTGAATTAGATAAGATTTGGGAGTGAAATTAGACGTACCCACTCGAAGGCAGAACCAGTAGCGGTCGTCGGGTCTGTAGTGATCTGGAGCAGTGAAGTCAACGAACTTGGGTGCTTCGATCTTCTCGTAGAACTCTTCCTCGTCGAGCCCCCCTTTTTCTTCTTCGTTGGCAGTGATCAACTGGGTCGAAAGTTCGGGTTTTTCCTCCATTTTTGCCTGTGAATGAATGAGAGAGAGAGAGCGTGGTGAGGTGGGTGGGGAGAGAGAGATGGTGATTTTGGTTAATTGGTTAAACTAGTTGCTCTGATTTGCATGTCTTTTAGACAAAATTGAGGAGAGAGAGAAAATTTGAACACCTGACTCTGCAAGTAGCCGTTGCAACTTCTCTCTCTCTCTCTCTCCGGACAGAAAGTCAGATAGAAATCCAGGGGCATATTTGTAATTTCATTCTATAATCTTTTCTCGTGTTTTTGGAGTATTTTTAATTTTTACTGGGCTGTCAATGTTTTCTAGGGATTTTTTTTTTTTTTTGGAAGAACAAGATATATCCACCAAATTAGAAAAAAAAAAATCATGCTTAGTGTAAGTTAATATATGTTTCCCGTTAAAAAAAAAAAAAGTATTTCCAAAGTCTTACATTTTGTAGTATATCGGCTCCCTTCTCATTGCCAAATGAATTTACTTGCCAATAAATAATTCATGCTTCTAATTTTGCTTCAGATCTTACACGGTGCTTTGATTCGGCTTTAGACTGTGCAAAATGTGTACGTAGTGCGGGCCCGAATTACATGTATTTCTACATTGGTAACAAAAAGTATATGGGATAATTATTTATTAACTTGCTAAGCTTGTGGAATGGACGATCTTGTGTATATATGTGTAGCAACCATTATATTATTCATCTGTCCAAAAAATGATTGATAACTTGGAATCGTAGGAGGGATTTTCCACACATACATAAAAATTCTAAGACATTTTTCACCCTAAGAATTTGGAGAGGCCAATTATCTCATAAAACTTTTCAAAATTAATATAAGAAAATTAGTATTATAAGCGAAAATATGTGGAGTTGTGCAGATGCTCGGGCACTCCCTTGTGATTGCCACGAGCATATTTTAATATCACTCTCATCGAAGTACTCCCCCATTTCAAAAGACTTTCCACCAAGTAAAATGAGATATTTAAAAATGGTTTTTCCATAAAGAAAATTTGAACTTTTCCACAAATTAAAAGAACTCATGAATATCTAACAATCAAGTTTTTGATCATCAGAATGCATTTTTTAAAAATTCTCATTTTGCAAAGTGCGTTATCTTCCTTTTTTCATCAAGTGGAAGAAAATTAGAAACTGTTCCATTGTTTCCAAAGTCTTTAGCTTATTTTGGAAGAAAATTAGAAACTGTTCCATTACTATGCACATATGTAGGGTATACAAATATTTCTATTAAACCTCTCACGTGAGAAGAAAAAATAAAATAACAAAACGAAACAAAAGAGAGTTAATTAAATAATCATTCTAAGTGGGCATACCATGTAAGTATTCATCCCGGTCAATTTGAACGGCTATTTTTTCATCCCGGTATTTGAATTAGCCAATTAATTTTACCCCTATTAGTACAAATGTGATTACTTTACATATAGCAAAGACTTTTTTTGGCTAAAACGTAGAATTGAAGGTACTAGGTGTGATTATAGGGATGTGGATACCATTTTAATGTGGATGCATTCAATAGGTGGAGTTAGATATGAATTAGAGTAACCAATTTAATGATTTATCATCTTTTGATACATTCAATGTGCAATGTTACCAATTTACTTTGTTTCTATATTTATGCAACAAATTTAATATGTTCGTCGATATATTTAATGTGCAATGTAAGAATTTATCATGTTTCGTTATTAATGTGTAGAATTTGCCATGTTCGTTGATATATTTAGTGTGCAATGTAACAAAAATGTAACGAATATACCACTTTTCTATATCGAAGTATAAAATTTACTATGTTTGTCGAAATTAGATCTTACATTGTAAAAATACACTCCTATATGAAGTACTAAACATGGTAAAATTAGTTCCTATAGTATACGGTTGATTTTGTGAATAAACATGTTAATGATTATGAATGTGATCCATGTTAAACATGGTACATCCACGATTTTAATTTTTTTTTCTAATTTCCGTTTGAAATAGTCAATCACATCCCCATATTTAGGAAACTACATTTATATAAATCCTAATCAAATCTCCCTTAATTAGAAAATTATATTAACATGTATTAATACGTATCATTAAAAAAGGGTACACACCATATTTTACAGGTAAAAAGGATGAAAACATAACCGTTCAAGTGAAAAGGATGATCAATATTTAAGTACCCAACAAAAAAGGAGCCATGGCCGCAACAATCATTGTTATGTTGCTCCTATCAAACATATCAATCTGCTAAACAAGAGTTCGATAATTATTCAAAGAAACAACGGGAAAATACTCAATTATTAATAATCCCTCAATTCACACTACTCAAGGAACCATACGCAAATACAAAGTAGGGGAGGAATCAAAAGTCACACAACGCTACAACTCGAGGAGTGAAGTCCCACAAATTGAATATCAGGAGTATTACCATCAAAGCAAACAACAATTGTACGATTCAAAAACAAACTATTGTCCCGATAGAATAACTCAAAATAACTTGTATTCTCAACACTGCAGTCCGAGAATACATTATCCGTGCAGCACCATCCACTGGATCTGTAACTAAGAAAGAAGCAGAACAACCAATTCAATACCTGATCCAAAAAAAAAAACCAATTCAAGAAGAACCTGTAGACCAGACCTTGGTTGGCCAAGTAAAAGAAAAAAATGAGTTCGGTTTAATCCTAGGATTCAGTATTCAATACAGAAACCAAATCAAATGGTTCAATACATATAACTCAGAACTCTAATATGTGATGCGCGTATCTAAATTTCTTCATACGGTAACATGAGCCGTGATAGGGGCGAAAACCACAATTAGTTGTTCAAGGCCAAAAGAAACCAATTTTTGATAAGTATGATACGATCTACCTTACATCCATCTCTTTATCAAAATTCAAAAGGATGAATGAATCCATTAGATGATGAGATCATTTGACAGAAATTAAACAGATGATCAAGATTCAAATATGGTTATACCAATCTCAGGCTCCGTTTGTTTCAATGTAAAATATTTTCCGATGTAAAATATTTTTGCCAAAAAGAAAAGTTTCATTTTTGTTTTCCGTTGTTTGGTTGAAAATTGTAGCATTTTTGTTTCAAGTTTCTATCTAGTTACTAAGAGCAACCCCAACAAACTCCCTAAATTGGCTCCCATCCCTATTTTAGGGAGCCGAATCCCAAAGTTGGCTACAAGAGACTCCCTAAACCCTTCCCTAAAATACAAAAATGAATAGTACCTCCCTAAAAATCCCCCCATTTAGGGAGGCACTATTCATTTCCTACCCATTTTTTTATTCTTTTTCTCTCTCCTTTCCCCTCTTTGCCGTTGCTTTTTCTTCTTTTTTTTCTTTTTTTTCTCTCTCTTGTCTCTCTCTTACTTTTCCCCCTTATATTATATTTTATTAAAAATAGGAAGGGTAATAGAGAGGATTGTTGGAGTGTTGAAAGAAATGTGAGTAAATAAAACACTGTTCACTATTTTTTGTAGAGAAAAATTTAGGGAATTTGTTGGGGTTGCTAAACATTCTCAGTAGTCAGCTCTTACCAAATACCTCGAGGTCAACTGTCAAAATTTAGTTCGACGAGACCCGGTACATCTATCTTTAAACCCAATTTCGCAATTACCCAAAATTATAAAACCACCTCCAAATGAGGAACTGTAGGGGGGATTTGTGTATAGTATGTCTTTTTGTTATGTTCGCTAGAAGACTTAGGCTCTATTCCACGAACTCAAAAAGCTAAAAGCTAGTTTATTGTGTTTTTCGAGACAAATCATCCTCTCACAATATATCACATAAAAATCACAAAAAGTTAACGCGTTTTTCGAGCTCTCATATAAAAAAGCCAAAAAGCCAACACCCCATTAATTGTAAGAAGATGTATGTATAGGTATTGATGGGTGTGCGGGTGGATGTTTGGAGAGAGAGAGAGAGAGTAATCTGATTGGGGAAATTGGGGCTTGGAACCTGAATTTGGGTGATGAGTGCGAGAAGAGGATGGCGGGGTACTCGGGTTTTTATACGGGAGTCAGGGATGCAAAATGGGAAAATGCCTCGTTCGTAAGTCATTTTCCGCCAATTGATGGAAAATGCTTCATAAGGAAAATGTTTTCCCTATAATTCGTCCAATCAAATACCGGAAAATGAGTAAAATATTTTACAATAAAATATTTTACGCTCAAACAAACGAAGCCTCAATGTTAATGCGATTTCTTCTGTTTTATCCTTGCCAAGTATAGGAGTGTTGCTACGGTACACACCCCCCCAAAATTATTCCATATGAGATTTTGTGACTCAAAATATGAGATTTTGTGGCTAAAGATATGAAAGGGCGTACCGTATGCACCCTCATACGGGTAGTCAGAAAATCTCATATAAGTCCACAAA
>JAXBDA010001430.1:0-55002 GCA_036023075.1 Gaultheria prostrata | reverse complement strand
TGTGCCAAGGTTCTTTGTCTACACCCAATCAAAGAAGTTAACAACTCTAAGTTTAGACCGAAAATAGGAGTTTAATCCATTCACAAACCCAACAATAAACACAAAAATGTGAAAAGCCATCAAACACCGAAGTCATCGGGTGATTTTCACCCCATGACCAAGCCTAAACTACTACTCAAACATGCTTAAATTAACCAACAAAGAGAAAAACGTGATTAATGAAAACATGATGAAAATGGAAATAAACTTGAGATTAATAAAGATAAGAGGAGTACTTACAACATTTATGAAGGCAAAAGCCTTGAATCAAAGAAAAACTACCCTAAAATCTAGAGAGAAGTTGGAGAAGAAGAAGGGAGGTAGAGAGAGAAAGTCTCTCTCCCAACATGCCCTAAAATCTGTCAAAGGAGCCTATTTATAGCCCCCCAAAAGTTCCAAAAGTCGCCCGAAAAACTCTGTTGAAAGCTGGCCGAAAATGACTGGTATTAATACCTCTGAAAACTGGTATCAATACCAGCAGCTTCTGAATTTTTCCTTGTTTGGCTGGTATTGATACCCCAGAAAATTGGTATCAATACCAGCAGCTTCTGAATTTTTCCTTGTTTGGCTGGTATTGATACCCCAGAAAACTGGTATCAATACCAGCAGCTTCTGAATTTTTCCTTGTGCACTTGGTATTGATACCTCTTCAACTGGTATTGATACCAGCAGGTTCCATCTTTTTCCTTGTCTGGCTGGTATCGATACCCCAGATGTGGGTATTGATACCAGCAGCTTCTGAATTTTTCTTTGTCCACCTGGTATCTATACCCCTTGAGTTAGTATTGATACAAGCAAGCTCTGAAGTTGGGACTTAAATTTGGGTCTTCCTCCGACCTTCGGGTGTCTCGGGTCATCCTCCAACGGCTTGATTACTTCAAATATGACTTGGGGAGGATCCCCCTCGGCCTTGGATGTACTCGGGTACCTCCGGGTACTTCCGGGGATAACCGGAGATTATTTGGAGCTTTGGACACGCCTTTTAGCTCAGATTTTCTGAAACTCATCAAAAACACAACTCGCGCAAAATCAATTGAATAAAAGCACAAAATGCACGTGTGTGTAATCAAGACGAGCGAGATAAGCCCGGATAAATATAATATTTGGGGCTTATCACTTGCGGCCTGTCTCAATCCATATAAAGCCTTGTTGAGTTTGCAAACATAATGAGGATACATGACATTCTTGTAACCAAGGGGCTGTTTCATGTAAACTTCTTCTTCAATGTGTCCATGCAAGAAAGCATTGGATACGTCTAACTGCCTAATGGACCATTGATGATGCACTGCTAGACTAATCACAACCATCACACTGGGTTGCTTGATAACAGGACTAAAAGTCTCTGTAAAGTCTATTCCCTCAGCTTGGCAACCAACCTTGCTTTGTATCTGGCCACAGACCCATCAGAATGTCTTTTGATCTTATAGATCCATTGACAACCGATTACATTAGCCTGTGGTGGGGAAGGAACAAGAGTCCATGTTCCTTGCTTGACCAAAGCTTCAAATTCCTCTGCCATGGCTTGTTGCCAGACAGGGTACTTAATGGCCTGAGAAAAATGGTTTGGTTCAGTATTAGGTAAGGAAAGAGATGAAGAAATAGAAGATAAAGCAAAGGAAGATTTGGGTTTGAAAATCCCATTCTTGGGTCTGGTTGTCATTGAATGAGTGTTGACAGAAATATGAGGCACAACAGAAGTAGGAACACAAACAGGTGTAAATAAAGACTTAGATGAAGAAGATAAAGAGGAAGTAACATAATTAGAAGATGCATTAGCAGAAGGAGAAATGACATCAAAAATTGAAAATAGAGATGGTTCAGCAATGTCAACATTCTCAGAGGACAAAAAAGTAATAAAGATTTGTGTATCATCAAAACTGGTCAATTGAACATGAAACTTTACTAACAGTAGACTGTAACAGAGTTGTATATGGAAACTCAGTCTCAATGAATTTAACATGCCTTGACACATAGACTTTGTTAGTCTTGGGATCAAAACACTTGTACCCCTTGGGTGCAGGACAATATCCCAGGAAAACACATTGAGTAGATTTAGGAACAAGTTTATGATCTCTATATGGTTTGAGGCATGGATAACAGGTACACCCAAAAGGTTTTAGACAATGATAATCAGGGATGGTGTTAAACAACAAAGAGTTTTTAGTCAAGATGGAGAGATTGCAGATGATGTGACCCATAGGATCCAAGTGGGGTGGCTTAAGTGGAGAAGCGCTACTGGTGTATTGTGTGACAAGAGGGTACCCACAAAATTGAAGGGAAAGTTCTATAGAACTGTCATAAGACCAGCGATGCTTAACGGGACAGAATGCTGGTCTATTAAGAAATAGCAGATGGACAAGATAACTGTAGCGGAAATGAGAATGTTGAGGTGGATGTGTGGCAAGACTAGACGAGATAGGATTAGAAATGAAACAGTCCGCGAGATGGTAAGTGTAGTACCTATAGAGGAGAAGTTGAGGGAAAATAAGGTTAGGTGGTTTGGGCATGTCTATCGTAGACCAGCGGATGCAGTAGTTAAGAGAGCGGACATGATAGCTTTAGGTAGCAACGCTCCCCAGGAAGGGAAGAGCCAAATTGACATTAGATGCGGTAGTGCGCAATGATTTGAGTCTACTAGGTCTAAGTGAGCAAGTAGCACTTGACAGAGCTCAATGGAGAAAAATGATTCATGTAGCCGACCTCAATTGATTTGGGACATAAGGCTCGGTTTGGTTTGGTTTAGTTTACACGCCATGTGTTTTTCCTGAACTATCAATTCTTGTATTCCTTCTTCCTTTAAAAGTATGGTAGAATATAGTAGCGAAAAAATGTTACTAATGGATTTACCTCATTAATACGGATGACATTGACGTTTTGCTCGCCATGTATCACAACTCTGACATTACTTGGGAATGATTGGAGATACACTATCGAACGTGGTAACAAAGTGTTCTAGCTTTCAACATGCATGAAGAATATTTGATGTAAGAAAGTGCAAATACTCGGGAATTGATTTCGTTGAAAGCTGACAACTTCCTTGATTTCCTAATAATAGGAAGTAAGAACAATATCTAAATCTCAATGCATTAGATTTTTTATATTTTAGTTTTGAAGAGAATTAGCCATAACCATGAGGTGCAACAAAGTCTTAGCTTATGTCCTTGCTTGAGTAACTCAAATGGGAGAATCAAACAACTTTCTACATTGTTAGGAGAATGCAGTCTAAAAGTTCAATTCCTTCCAGTCGTAGTACTCATCATGGTCCCATACTGACTCAAACCTTTGTTATTTGTTAACGCATCATTTTTCTTAAAAAAGAAAAGCAAACGACTTTGTATAGGTGAAGAAGATGAGGTTATGATTAAGAAAACAAAGCTAACACAAATTAAAGTCTGACAAATAGAATCGTTTCAAGTACACTCTTGAAAGAACTCCCAAGAGACAAAAAGGAAAAAAAAAGAAAGAAAGAAGGAAGTTTGTCTCCCGTGAACCTAAACAATGAGGTGCCAATACCATGCCTCTTATGCAAATACCGGTTAAATGAATTACCTGGACAATCCCTCGGTTGCTCCTATTTTCTTTTAACGCCAATTGTTCCATTGAGGCATTTTGTCAAACGGGTGCTGTTCGTTCAAATTCGAAGGAGACATGTACAATTATATAAGTACTGTATGATTTCCATAGGTGCTGTTCATTCAAACTTATTTCCATAGGAGTTCGAAACCATGAAGTTAGAATTTTCTGAACCTTGAACAACCATTCTATTGGAAACCCGAAGTGAACTCACTTCATTAAGTGGAGAGAGAAAATGATTCCGGGGCTGGTTCGACCTTCTTCGGCTCATTAACCGATTTGTGTTTTTTTTAAACTTTATTACAAAAAAATGTGAGTTTTTTTAACTTTATTCCCAAAGTACGTGAAAACGTTGTTAGCAGAAAACGTGGTTGCGTTTCACGCTTTCAGAGTGGATTAAGATGGATTAACCCAAAAATTAAATTAATCGTAATCTGGCTTGAAAACGTGTTTAGCAAACACGTTTTTAGAAAGCGTGTTTGCTAAACACGTTTTCTCATTTTTCCACAGCAAACATGTTTTTACATGTACAACAGTTTTATGGCCTTATGTACTATTGGGTTCCTATCCCATTGTGAAATCTTTTGCTTTTGTTCGGTTCCCCATTGCAATGGCTAGCGTCCTTTGGCACAAGTTTTATTATTGACAATGGGTAAAGCCTAGCCTAATTTACTTAAGTTGAGACTTATTACGTGCCGTTAGTCCTCGTTTATTATTGGCACTCTGACTCTCTTGTGTTCTTATTTGTGAATAGTTTTTCCTTGCAAAAATAAGATTTTATATGGATGACTCATGTTTTTAGTTTGTTGGGCCTGAAATTTTGGTGCTTGCTTTGTCCCATCAAAGCTGTTGAATGATAATTTTTAAATAGGTTCATTAGATTGGTATTATAGATGTATTTCAAAAATTCATATCAAGATAAAAAAGTATATGTTCGGAGAGTGTGTGTTCGAGTCTAATGTTTGTCTGAGTGTAATGTCCATCGGACACGGATGCATAACCCCTTAAAAATATACTAATGTTTGCGGGAGAAATTGATACTCATGAATGTGGGGATCAAATGTTCATTTAAATTGACACTAGGGGTGCAAACGAGCCAAGCCGAGCTCTGTAGAGCTCGAGCTCGGCTTGATTACTAAATGAGACGAGTCGAGCCGAGCCGAGCTGAGCCAGGAGCTGCTCGCGAGCAGCTCAGTTCGTTTGCTAATTGACACCATATCAAGTAAGTGCATCCCCTTTTTTGTGATTGAATGAAAGGTCCAAAAAGTTACGTGTAATGCAAGCTGGAGATCGATGGCAATGGGATAGGACAACCCAGTACACAAGGCCATAAAGCTGTTATATATGTGAAAACCTGTTTGCTGTGGAAAAATGAGAAAACGTGTTTGCTAAACACGTTTTCAAGCCAGATTACGATTAATTTAATTTTTGGGTTAATCATCTTAACCCACCCCGAAAAGCGTGAAACGTAACCACATTTTCAAGAAAACGTGTTTGCTAACAACGTTTTCACGTATTTTGGGAATAAAATTAAAAAACACACATTTTTTGTAATAAAGTTTAAAAAAAAACACAAATCGGTTAATGAGCCACCTTCTTCTTCTCTGTTCGTCGTCTTCAACTCTCTCTCCCTCTTTCCCTTCGTTTGGATCGTAAACACACAGAAAGAGATGAAGCGTGTTTGAGAGGCTTCGGCTTTTTTTTTTTTAATTAGAAAATTACGGGCCCACTTGCCACATGGGATTGGTGTGGTTTGTGGTGTGTCACTTTGTGTGCCTGTAGCATTTAGCGCAACATACACTTTATTAATAAGGGAAACCAAAAGTATAGGAGGACGCAGTCGCTGCAGACTGAGTGGGACAAAAGTGTTCAATGGTGGTTCCTTCAGGGCGGCTGATCAAGTGTCTATCTCTTCCATCATTACCTCCTACCACCACCACCACTGCTAACCTTCTTCACGACATAGCTTCGTACCATCACAAAGGTCCCTCTCTCTCTCTCTCTCACCATATCATATTCAAGCGTATGCTCGCCAACAATTTATTTACGTGAATGCTCCTGGCTCCTGCTCGGTTTCATTCATTACGCAAATAGGAAACTCATATTCAAACAATCCACGCTTACGATCTACCTGGAAACAAAAAATTGTTCATGCAATTTCATTAGGAAATTATTTAACTCTCTCTCGCTTGATTTATGCCTACTCCCCAACTAAGCTATTTTGCTTGGTCTGTTTGTTCCCGGACTCGATTGCTGTGAGAACTCAATTTCTAAACATATAATTTTTCTAGTACATATCTGTCAGTCGGCGTTTCTCCATTTGAATCCATTCTTACAAATGGTTTCTCATTGTTATCGGAAGTTATTGCAATCAACTTGAGTCCAACGAATTTCATTCCTTGGGTTGGTGTAGTGACAGAATGGTTGATAACTTGCCCTTTGTTCTCACATTGGAAAACTGCACACGTAACGTCCAAAAGTAATTTCCGAGAATTATTAACTGGTAGGTGCTCGATTGATTCATCTCGTACTCCACTGTTATTTCATCAGGACACCATTCATACGGTCAGAAGATCTGCTGGCAAGCAAATCACTAGCCCTTTGTTGTGCCCAGGGACACCCAGAAACACACACACGCACACTCTCAAACACACAGGCGAATCGCCTAATTGATGCGCATTGGGTTTCACCATTGGGAGAAGATTTACAAAGGGTTTCGCTCACCGGAGCCCAAAACAGGAAACTCACCCTATAGCTCATACAAACAAGTCATACAAAAACCACCGATATATGTGGGGGAAAATGTGTTTGTTTTTCTCCACGTCTGAACCAAGTGGAAGATGCAAAAGCTCACAAAGGAGGCTTGCATTGATTTTGAGCCAATCCAAATTGAGGATTGGCGAATTCCTCAAAAGATATCCAGCTTGACTGCAATATTCAACACCCTTTGCCTGTATCATATCTAATGAGTCCTCCACCTGTTGCTTTTTGGATGTCCTTGCGAGCTTGCATCAGTGTTAAGTTACAGAACCTGCGGAATTGCCCAATCTGGCATGATAAACATCCAAACATGTGGTTTGAACACTGTCTGTCTCTGGAAAGTCTTAGATGAGTTTTTATTGTATATACTTTTATCCCCCATTATCTGTGTCATTTTAACCTCCGCCTACTATTAATTGCATCAATAATATCCACTTTCTCACAACTTAATTGGAACATTAATTTTTCAGGTATGCCTCTGTATGGCCTCCATTGACAGCTGATAGAATGAGTTGACTCATGATGCTTTGAATCCCTCTTCTTCTTTTTTTCTTTTTTTGTTGGGGTTGGGTGATGTGTGTAGTTACTCTTGCAAAGCATTTTGTTGTGCTCTCTCTCTCTCTCTCTCTCTCTCTCTCTCTCTCCCTGCATTATCTAACTGACTTGAACTTGTGGTGTTCAAGAAGCCATATTTGATAACAAGGGTAAGACGTAATAATTTTAGGCCCTAGGTATTCTTGTTGGCTGATGACTAGAGTTGGCTTGGTAGGTATTGGTAAGGTTGTTCTAAAAAAGGGGAAGACGCAACTTTTCAAGGATGGAAGTCCAATGGTCTACAGTGGGGCTGTTGATCGGATAATTGGAAGACCGCCACCCAAGACCGGGGATATTGTGCTTGTGGCTGATGGGACGGAGAAACCGATTGGTTGGGGCTTGTATAATTCTACTTCTATGTATTGTGTTCGTCTCATGCAGCTAGAAGAGGAAGTAGCGAGGTACTTACGACTGTAAATCTATGATATTTGATTCTCGCTTAAAGATGCTCAGGGCAAATTAACTTACTAGCCTAAAAAACACAGAGATCCTTCTTGTGCACTGAACGTGGAGAAACTGCTTGAAGTAAGAATTCACGCCGCAACTCAGTTGCGTAGGTGTTTGGGACTGCCATCTGCCCATACAAATGCCTACCGTCTCGTCAACAGTGAAGGAGATAGGTATGTTGATTTTCCATTTATCCACACTCCTTAGACCGTAGCTGTATTTATAATGAGGGTTCTGTTAGAATTTGTAGTCGGCTGATGCAACTCTTCTCTTTTTCAATGCACCTGGATTTTTGGCGTACAAGATTACGCATCGAAATTAGTAAGTTGTAGTTACTTTAAATAGTATTTCACTACTACTAGTACTGGGTAAGTTAGACTCGCACCTTACTGATTTTGTGTTGTATAGTTACCCAGGTGCAATATGCCGAACTGGTTGAATGTCAAGGTTACACCAGCTACTATATTGTATTTCCAACCAAAAAAACCTTTTGTCCACTAGATGGCATTTGGTATAGCCTCTTATTGAGAGAGAACATAAAACAGTAAGCAAAATTGATACTCGTATTCTGGTCCTCTGGAATACAATTTTCAAGTTTCTGCAAGAGGGAAGGCGGAGAACAATTTTTGGTGCATTTGTGTTTTAAGCATCAATCAATCCTTGATCTTCCTTTTATTCTCAATCCTTTTGCACAAGCTACTTGCTTAATTTCCTCATCTACTTTTGCCTTTGATGCAGGTTGTCAGGCCTTGTTGTTGACGTCTTTGGGGATTCAGCTGTAATTGCTTCATCTGCAGCTTGGGTCGAGAAGTATAAGCCACAGATAAAAACTTGCATAAGTAGTTTGGATGGAATCAATTATCTAAGCTGGAGACCGTCCGTTGAGTTCTTAAAAGAAGAAGGATTGGATTTATCGAACTCGGAGGAAGTATATTCTCTGACTCCTCTTGCACGGGTAAAGGTAAAATCCCCCATGAAACAAATTTGTTTGTCTTTAGATACCCTTAATGTGATCGCACACGCCCCTGTTCAATTGTGAGTACACTTAGTACTTCCATACTTGTTTCTGACATTGATACCATATTCTATGATGAGAAATCCATTCAGTAAGAGGATGAAACACCATGATCAAAGTTTGGGAATAATTAGAGACATTTCAAACATCTATTTACTACTTGTCTCTGATATGGGCATTATGGCTATTGTCCCTGTCCCTAATCTTTACAGTTTACATGTTGTTGTGTAGAGTTCCCTCTGTTCTTTCTTGCACATTTCTGCCTGTTGGTTTAGGTAAGTGAGCTATCAAACTTAAGCATGATAAATTGCAGAAGATCCGCAATACAAGCTTATCGAACCTGGTGTGCAGAAAACCAGTAAAATGACCTCTTATCAAAATCAGCTTATCAACTAGAATCTGCATGCTCGGACACCTAAGCTATCAAAAAATGAATCTGCGTGCTGGATATTGCTATACTTTTTTTTTCTTTCTTGATTGAGTGCGAGATTGTGAAGGAATGAAGCTGAAAATGTCAACTCTTATTAAACCATTCATGGATTTTCTGGAGATGCAAAAGACTGCATTGACAGCAAAATTAGGCAAATGATTCCCAGAACTGGGGCAAAAAAAATGCTATTAGAGGAGCAATGCATGAGTTACTGGCTAGTAAGCACATCTTCTAAACCCACTTGGTTGTGCTTCTATTGGTAAATCAAGTGGAGCTAGGGATAGATAAAATTGATAATAAATTTGGAAGTTGTTATTTTCTGGCTGTTTTAAGTGTTCTTTTCTTCTTATGCTCCTATTTTGAGCAACTTATTAGTTCTGGTACCAGGTCCAACATTTCCAATCGCTCCAAAATGTTGCAATCGTAAAGGTAGACTTTGAGTGAGGACTTCTTGAAGGCAATTTAAACAGGCAACTCATTGACCGTTTAACTTTGTACCAGATCTATGAGAAGATCGTACATCAATCACTGTATTACTAGTCTAGTCGGTGCTTCTGTTAAAGCGTCTAATTGGAAACCAATTTACAATGAGTGGAGAGGGTTCCTAGACTCATATACTAGTTTGGGAGGTAATAACCAATCAAAGTGGAACAATCTCCAATAATCTTAGTTATTCCTGTAAGTTTCATCTATCGAATGACCAGAATTAGTCGGGTATATATATAGCTTACAGACAGAGAACAAATATGCGTTGATTTTCATCAAGATGGGCTCATTCAATTCATACTCGAAGTCTCGAACTAGTACACAAAAACAAATAAAAGCTTTGGAATCGCTCATTGGGACAGAGAGAGGCAAAATTCTTGATGGAAGGTCTTTCCTTCTCGATTGTGATATATCCCCATCATTTTGTGAGATGGTTCAATTGGAATAATTCGGGAATAGTATGCTCTTATCTAGTTATAATATGGTCGCTAACTATGTAAGTGGATATTTGTAGCTTTTCACTTGCCTCAAATTGATTACGAACAATCCTTTTCAAGGCTAAGATTGCATTTTGTTACGCTTTGTAATGTCTTTGTGTCAGGTTAAGGAAAATGGGATTTCTTATTTGATCTCATTGGAGGGCCAGAAGACAGGATTTTATGCTGATCAGCGCGAAAACCGTCAGTTCATATCCACAATTTCAGAAGGACAGAGAGTCCTTGATATGTACTGCTATAGTGGTGGTTTTGCTATGAACGCTGCACGTGGTGGTGCTAGAAATGTCACTGGTACACATTCATCACTACATTGGTCATCAGTCACTGCCAAAGATATTAAGTCCAATAATGATTTGTATATATCTTGTAAATTTGGAAGGGGCATGGTTGAAACTCACCAACTCATATGTTTGGGATGAACATTATTTGGAAGCCTGTGTGAATTGAAGGTAAAGTTGGATAGAGATAACAAACCTTCTTTTCTTTGATGTTTACCCTTTTACCGAAGAAGGCATTAAAATCCCTCGCTATATTTTTTAAAACCAACTTGCAAAGTAAAATTCAGAATAAAATTTGAGAAATATGGGACAAAATATTAAAAGCTATGTCATTGACAACATTCTATAACTTTGTAACTTCTACGTTAAGCTAAATGGGAATTTTCCCTTTAGTTAACTAAATTGGAAGATATTGGATGAGAAACTTACTAGATATGTTATGGCTGTGCAGCGAAACCCCACATTGGAGTACAAAAATATATGCACTATATAAGCTTGTGGGCACCTCACTTCAACAACTAGCTTTTGGGATTAAGATCCAACCAAGAATGTGTAAAATAGACATGGTCCAACTTATGTCTTTCGGCTCACCATGTTACAAGTGACATCAAAGTGTGAAATGTGTTGTAAATAACAAGTCAGGTAATAGAAAGCTTTTAAGATGACTTTGCTTTGCAACTTAATCATAAAATTTTGAGTAAACGTGAACTGTCAAAAAGTTACAATACCAAGATTGCTGATCAATGAAAGGCTACAATACTAGATCTTCATCGTTACAGCTCAAGAGTTGTTAAACAGTTTACTCTCAAACTTACCTCAAAGACTAAAAGGGAAAAGAACTATCATCTGAGAAGCGAATAGGGTGTACAGCTTGCGAGAATTGTGAAAAGCTATTTGATGTCCATGTAGAAAGTCTTTTACTCGAAGTATCCTCGTGACTCATTCCTGCAAATTCTAGCCACAAGTATTGGAGTGGCAAGATGAGGGGAAGGTGCAGGGACACATTTTTATTTCCACTTGAGGCTTCATATTGTTCCCATCTTCACCTCCGTTTTGCCTTGAAGGCACATCTGAGACTGCCCACTGCATATGGTTGCTTAGAACAGAGTCTGTTTTACAGTTAACATAGTCTTGCGTAATATTTCAGGCTTCTATATAGGTTAGCTCTATCTGTTTTCTTGTGACAGGTGTTGATTCATCAGTGCCTGCTTTGGAGCTAGCCAGGGAAAATGTTATTCTGAACGAGCTGGATCCAGGGGGAATTTCGTTTTTAAGACGAGATGCAGCTGATTTTATGAAGGATGCTGTTTCTAGAAATGAAACATGGGACCTCGTTATCATGGATCCCCCTAAACTAGCACCTCGAAGAAAGGTAAAATGGATATAACGGATATTTTGTGCTGTTGATTTCTTCAAACTTTTGTGTTTCTCCTTGGATTTCTTTGACAATGCTCTAACAGCCAGTTTGGGAACTGACACTATGGTATAGGATAGCAAATGTGTGCTAGTCTGGTTGCAGGATTGGTTTAGTAGGGATGGGATTCTTGGTACTGGGACATCCAATCCCAGGACATTCCCCCTCTAGGATTGCAAATCATACAGGATAGAAAACCAGGACAACCTCCCATTAGTTTAGTCCGAAGAGCACACCCTGCCATTCATATGATCTCAGGTCCTACGGGTACTTCAATTGTGGTAGGTTAAACTTTTTGACTTGTCCTGAATAGTGAGACTGCTTTGGGGCCATCAGTCCATTAAGTGCGAAGTCTTTTACTTTCACATGGTAGCTCTTAGAGTGCTACGTTAAGTCGGTTCAATTGGGCTTGATATCAAGCTAACACGTCAACTATGTTGACCTCTTGTTTCAATTGGCTTTTCCTCTACGAAGACAATCTTCCCCATTTAGTATGTTCCATGTTCATGAAAACCTCAAAAGGATACATTTTCAAGAATCGAGATGGTGATAAGTCTATCATCTAACCACCAACCTTATAGTAGGCTAGTAGCAATGATTTATTTTTGAATTTATTTGTACATAAAACGAAGTCTCTAAATCCTCTGGTAACTTAGTTTTGGGTTCATTATATTTATGCATTCAAATCACTTCTAAGTGCCGATGCCTCGGAGTCAACCCAGGTGCACATGCGTGTAAAACTTTTAGATGACTTACAAAGGCACTGCTTTAAAATATTATTTTTTTATGAAGGAAAAGAACCCCTAGGAGCTCATGTAAATATGCTTCATTTTGTCCAAATCAAATACTCCCTCCGTCCCTTTTATAGTGTTGACATTTCCATTTTGGGCCGTCCCTTAATAAGTGTGTGTTTTGAAAAGTTAGTGGGTATATTTCCTATTTTGCCCTTAAAAGTAGATTCCTTTTTGAAAAGTTAGTGGGTATTGTGGTGTCCCGAATTCCGACGGACCTCCTTAGGGCTCTCCTTCACCATGGAGGGTTGGATCTTGCATCTCTAGAGCCTCCTGCACAGGTAGAACCCGACGTTAGTACCCAACCTGGCCGGAAGTTGGCCAGGGAAGGCACTCCGACGGTCTAGTGAGAGACACGAAGAGATAGAGCTGGTAGAGAGGAGTAATTTGGTAGAGTTAGAGAGTTGTGTGTGTGTACCTCTTAGGGCTCTTTCTCTTCCTCTTTATAGGTACCCCTAACTTGTCGTTCAAGTACAGGGGCTCCTCGGTCATTTGCTATGGATGACGTCCCCAAACGTCACGCAGTCACGTTCATTCCGTTGCAGGGGATCTCTCAAATCACAGCTCGACGCGTGTCGTAACCGTTCGGGCACAATCATCATGACGTGAGCCAGTAACTTGCCGTATCATGTGAGCCTGGAGTTGGGCTGCCACGTGGCTTAACCGCCTCGGGTGACGTTTGGACGACGTCAGAGCTTCTTGTTTCTTCTCGACTCTTCCGGTTCGGCCGACCCGGTTGATTTATGGTGGCTCGGCCGAGACAAGCCTGTTCCGGCCGACACTTTGGCTTAGACCGAGTCGGTTCTGAGACGGTTTAGTTGGGCTCGGGCAGCACTTAAGCCCATTTCCAACTGTAGGTTGGGTTTAGGCCCTCTGGCCCACCTGGTTATCAATCTGAGACATCGCTAGCCCCTTAGGGCGTTTTATTTCGGCCCACTACAGGTATTATTATATTGATAAGGGTAAGTAGTGGAAAGTAGATGTAAAAGGTGTAAAAGTTGATGTGAGAGAAAATAAGTTGGAATTACGAGGTAACACACTTAAAAAGGGACGGAGGGAGTAATATTTTAGAATGGTCAAGATTGCGTATTCTGCTCTGACAAGATTCATTCCTCATATGTGATGAAATATTCACTTTTCATTGTTAGATCTGGCATCATGCTAAACTATGGGTTATGTGCTTGTACGAGAATATAATTGAATGATATTTCTCATTTGCCCTGTAGCCCGTCCCTTGCATTATGTTTGTGCTGGACTTGCGCATACAAGTAGCTAAACCAGTACGATGTGGATGGGTTATTTTATAACTATGTATTCTGTTTGGGGCTGAACAATTTGTATCGTTGGCCAGTTGCTAGTAATCAGCACTGATTGATAGGTTTTAACCTGTTTTCATGCACAGCAGTCAGTTTTTTCCCCTCATCTGTCATTAATATGTTGCTTTTTATATTTTGACTTAACCGTGTATGCGTAACATAGCACGCTGAGTTTCATTGATGTGCTCGTAACTTCGATTGTGGAGTCTAGATCAGGGAGATGGCATGTGTGACATCTTTCACATGTATCGGAGTACAATGCTTGCGCGAAGGTTTTCATGGTATTGCTTGCTTGGAATTTCATCCCTCGCCATTCCAATGTTTCAAAGGGATGGAATTAGGTTACTCTTGGTTGAGGAATAAAATTACCATCAATAAATATGCTTGTTTATCTTGCTTCTTTATGGTTCTTGCTCTTGCTTATTTTGTTGGCATCTAATCCAGGTTCTACAAAGTGCATCTGGCATGTACAGAAATTTAAACTCGTTGGCGATGCGGTTAACAAAAAGGGGTGGTCTTCTTATGACCTGCTCATGCTCCGGAGCTATGACCCAAAGTGGAACTTACTTGCATATGCTTCAGGCATGTGACTGCTACCAAAAACAGTTCTTTATGGTGACAACTGTACATTAGGAAAAATTTGTTTAATGTTAAATTCTGAAACATATTTTGTTTTCGCAAGGCTGCTGCATCAAGTGCGGGGAAAAAAGTAACAGTTATTCGTCAGGCTGGAGCAGCTTGTGATCATCCTATTGATCCTTCGTATCCAGAAGGGGCTTACCTATCCAATATCTTGCTTAGAGTGCTATGAAAATCGTCAACTACCTATGCCATCCAACCCCTCCTTTGTGCATGCAAATGGAGAGACTGGAAACAAAATTTGTAATTTTTTTTAGAATTCTTTGCCAAATATTCATGTACTTCGATTGTATACATTCAGCACCTTAAAGCAAAGTTTTCCAATACCCTACAGATGCCACAATTCAAATTCCATACAAGTACAATGCTGTGACCTCACCATTTTGCTAGGTTGTTTTTTTCCCGAACAAATCATTTCATAGCTTAACCCTTGCTAAAACTACATTCACTAAAATGAGTGTCAAGCCTAGCCGCTTGAAAAAGGTTCACCAGGTTGCTTAATGACCACCTGGGTTCCGATTCCATGACAAGTAGGTAGGATCTCCCAGTCGCCTGAGACAGGAATAAGTTTCAAATTGTCATTTTTGCAGTGACAAGGGATTAAAGCACAATGCAATTATGCAAATAGTAATTGGTTACTACAATTGTCTGAACTAATTTGGGAAAAACTAAACGAGGATGGCAACATAAATCTCAACAATTCAGTTACCGCGATACAAAAGACAAAAAGCCAATTAGCCAAAGTGGCCAGCCGTCAATGCCTCAGAAAACAGTTTTACAAAGAAAGAAATAACGAAAAGAAAGAAAATAACGAAATTTAGAAATTGTCTATATTTCATAATCTATAATGTTTTTCATGATTTCGAAGTCTTTGTTTAACAAAATTAATTGAGATCTATTAAACAAGATCTATATTGAATATAAAAAACATTATAGATTAAAAGAGATAATTTTTTGAGACGTCCAAAAGAGGAAACATGCAACACAAATTGGAACGGAGGGAAGCCAGAGGCAGCATTGGGAGTAAAGTTGTTTCATTTTCTCCCCAACGTGTCTTTCGCTTCGTGTGAAAACCACGGGAGTATTTTGCAAAGACAATGAAGGAAGATGAAAACCATGTGATTAATCACATGAGACAACTCCATCTATAAACCAACCCGTACAAGGTGTCAGCATAACAAGAACAGACAAGGTTGTTGTGGGTAAAAGAATTCACCTTGGCTGTGTCAGCATAACAATAACAGGCAAAGTTGTTGTGGGTAAAAGAATTCACCTTGGCTTAAACAGATACACAATAGTGAAAGCCATAGCCAGAAAGAAGCATAACCCGCCAGCAGTGAGGTAACCAATGCCGAGAAAGTCATTTTTTCCACCAAGCCAGGTTGTGGTACAGAGAAAAAGCTTTCTTCTTGCCATTGAAACTATAGGTGTTATAATTGTTCCCCAGTGTCACCTGATCTGTTCATTTTCCTCCAAATCTACCTCTTCCCATACAACTTCCTAAATGTTGGATGAGCTGCAGTTCTCATCCAAACAATGAGGTCCTCCTGTTCACTCAACTGACACCAACAAATAACAAGAAAAAAATCAGATTGGGATTATCCTCAAAAGAGAGAACTTAAAGATGCCTGATTTCTAACGACTCCACATCACTGCAAGAAAGTAATGTAAAATATTAAATGAAAAATGCGCATGTTACTCTTAATTTACATATGAGGATCACTAATATGGATCAACTTCTTAGAAGGAAAAAGAAAAGAAAAGAAAAAGGACTCAGCTTTTCAAGAACTTGGATCAGAAACAAGACTTATTCCTGCCCCCCCGCTTTAACATTGCCATCAGAATATGCAACCGCCCCAAATGTTATGTTGCGAGACTGGAAGCTTTCTTTCTCAATCCGTTATGTAAGATGGTCTAAGCTCAAAGACTTACTGGAATAGATGAATCGAGCTGTGCACCCCTTACAAGAGTTTCACTCTGAAAATTTTTAGGGTACACATTTTTTCCAAACTTGTGTTCCCTATCACTCTTCCATGAGATGCCCCTCTTGTTAACTGCCAATTGCTGGTTGTTGAGGGAAAAATTGAATGTATCATTAAACAAACTCCAAGCTATAAATGCCGTTTGCAACATCTTCAGGTTTACAATCTTGAGTCTCGTCCTCACTACTGACATATTTCAACTGTCCATCACTCTGGCTCTTCACATACCTGGAAAAGGAGACCATCACATGAAGCCAACACTACTGTCAAAGATAAAATTCACTTCAGTATCCCGTTGTCTCGGTCATAAAACGAGAATACAATCTCATGTTTTGGAAATAAACAAATTTAACTTGAGTTGACGACTGGGAATAAAAAAGTACAATAACTACAAGATTTTATGAGAATTATTACAATGCTAGTGAGCACAGAGAAATGCAGTATGTGCATAAGCTAACCATAGACATCTTAGTTCCCTCTACAATAGCATAAGCCTTTCGGTAGATGACGTAACGAAAGGACCCATGTTCCGAATTTGAGACCGGTTACGACTACGTGCAATAGTGTTTATCTAGAGCAGAGTAAGAGCTAGCTAAATGCAGAAAAGGGCTAGTGAATCTATACTTTGATAGTGACAAAGGACAAGTGAGGAGGAGGAGGGTCGCCAATGGAAGAATGAGGTCCTAGGGGTGGGATATGCTACCTGCCTTGCAAGTGAAAGCTACCCAGTTTTCAAGTCAAGTGTTCCATAAGACGGAGCAGGATGTTGAAAAATGAGTGGCATATTGATTAGGAATTTAGGATACAAAGATTCAGCTTCATATGGTTAGTTATGTTATATTAGAAATGGGATTTTTGGTGTACTGGTCAGGTTCTTAAGAGACATGTAACCCGAAACAAACGAAAACATTTTGCGAAGAAACAATAAATAACCTGAAGGGTTGGCATCCATCTCGTCTGGAGAGTGGTGCCATGAATTAGCTAGTTATTCCTACGGTTCAGATGAGATTCGGACCGCTCTTCTCTGATTCTTTTGTTGCAGAATATATTTTCAAAAGAATCTCAAAAGAACTGACAAATTTAACTTTTCCATATTAAAAACACAGCGTAGATATTGAATATCATAGTTCAATATTGCATATAATCATAACCAACAAGCGAGATGAGAGTTTTAATAGTTCAATATTATCATAGTTCATTTCAATATATAGTGACAGCATATTGCATATAATCATAACCATCATCAGTTTAACATGTACAGAAAAATCAGGAGTCCTCCCATTATCGGGAGGTGAACCACTTTTATTACCTTTCACTATAGTAATAACTGCCCACCCCACCCGGAAAGAATAGAAAGCAGCAGAATGTGTCGAACGCTGCAAAAGATTTGGCAATGCGTATTTTCAACACCATTTGACAACCTCATCACAAAACCATCATGCTCTGAGATCCACCTGAATTTTTCTTTAGACTCTACCAATGGTTGTATGATTTCTGAATGATAACTATTGAACGACAACTAATACAGCTGAAATGGTGCATGAAATCAAACCTTCTATAACAAAATTTTGATTTGATATAAATGACAATGAGGTAAATTATACCTGCGATGATTCTGGTAGAAGTTGTCAACCTGATAATAAACATAAATAGGCTGCTTCATATGCTTTGGCACCTAAACATACTCAAAATTTGAAATAAATTTACGTATCCAAGCCCCCCACAATGACGTTTCTCTTGTTATAGTAAGATCACAACCTGATTTAGTTTATAAAATAATAGAAGGATGGTGATGGTGAATGTTGAGGTGAAAGCATACCGTCAGGTTCTTGTTGCAGGTTTTATCCTCATTGCTTCTTGAGGCTGGTGGTATGCAATCGGTTTCATACCTGTAGACAATCTCAACCATCTAATGCAAGGAAAGCAACTTCCTAGTCAAAGACAAAAGAAAGATAAGAAAAAGCAAATGCCAGAGCTTGTTTGGTCTTGAGCATACATTCCGGGAAGCAAACAGGGGGGCGACCCCAAGGGGAATGAAGACAATGCTAACAAGTATGAATGTTGAAATCACCTGCACAGGAAATAAAATAGGTCTACTTCAACAACGAAGACGATACAGCCAATAAATGAAAAGCAACTCACCCATCCAAGGGTAAGAATTGGCTTGCAGGCTGGAAGTTCCTGTTGAGTAAACTTCGAATCTTCAGGGGAACACAAAAAGTTAGACAGGATAAGTATGCTCCAAACACAGAACAACTGAAAGAGCAAACTAGACAGCAAGGTCACCACTCATGGTATGTCTCTCACCCAAACACAACTCTACACAAGCGAAGAAGTATAAGTTTTGGTGCTTTTGTGCCAGCATAAATACACGTACAAGTATGTAGAGTTTATACTACGACAAGATAAGAAGGAAACCAAGTCCAGCCAAAAAAAATTGATGATCAGCCCAAATGCATTTTTGAGGATCTAATGTAAAGAAATATAAAAGTCGTGGCAAAACATTGGCTAGGAACCAACATACCAAACTATGCTTAAGGCTACTCATAGTCAAATTTCCATCGGGGTTAGTAATGTAGAACAACCAAATAGGCTACTTAGCTCAATTGCTCAAATAATCACACGTTAATTGCAGTCACCTAGCATCGACTACAAAAATAAAACATCAAACTCGACTCTGTTATTCACAAAAATAAAATTACTAAGACTCTATTTGAAGCGACATCCTTCTTAAGTCCAAGGAAGCTATTCAATCAGACAGCATCAACTAACATTCGTTTTTGGCCTTTCTATTGTCCTTCAAAACCCTTCAACTGGGATCCATCAATCATTCAGGGACATGGTTAGTTGGTTCACAATTCATTAGACCACACCGGGTACAGTGATATTCAATCGGGCTCAAGCATCCTAGTCCACATACCTACTCAAAAACAAATAACTTTATGGAAGCTTGCCGGTCCATCTACGCCACTTCAAACAAACTATAAACTTGGTACCCATCATTTTGTTTATCCGTCTTCTGCATATGGAAAATTGAAATCCAAACCACAAACCCAAAACTGTGTGGGCAGTTTAGAGAAACATGAGTTTTCCTTTTGAATACTTCCGTTCGTAGCCATAATAAAATACTCAACGTATAAGTAAATTGAAGAGTGGAAGAAGATAAAAGCCAACAAATCCAAAGGCTCCGTTTGGGCGCCTACTTTTCTATTTTTTGGTTTCTCTTTTTTGGCTTTTGGGCGTTTGGCAGCAAAGTGGAAAACAGTTTCTCCCAAAAACTGTTTCTTCATTTCTGGCGATAGACACAAGAAACCAAAAAGAGGCAGACCCCTCATTTTCAATTTCTACTTCTGGGGTCTCTCACATCTCTCTTCCAAAATGCATTTTGCACATTTTGCCCAAACACTCGTCCCAGATTCAAAAGTCATTCTAGCCATAATCCAAAAAATCAAAAAGCAAAAAAGTTAAAAATGAAAAAGCTGAAAAGCAGCTCCTAAATCAGATTATCGTAATACAGTGTGCAAGATAAGGGACAAAGCAAACGCGCTGATCTAGCCAGTGCAGTACGACGGAGAACAAATCAATCGCTAATCAAACCCATTCCAATGGTTTATTGGATACTAATACTTTTGTAATCAAGGATCGGGAGAGAAAATGGTGAAATTAAACAAGTTGAATTGGGGAGAGAGACAAACATTTGGGACGCTTGTAAATAGTTGGTGGTTGTGGAGAGACATGCGTGAATCCAGCGCCTCCGGAGCTGGATGATGGAGCGTTCCAACTCATTGGGTCGCTTTGTGCGTCAACCACCTTTTAATTTCAAAATGTGAAGAAGTAAATTCCAGTCACTCAGGAGTCGAGATGAGTCAGAAGAACAGATCGAATTTGAGACATACGCGCGTGGGGTGGGGTGGTTTTTGTAATTTTAAAAACCCTTGGGGAGATTTTTAAATTTATTAGAAACCTCAGGAAACTAGTGTAATAAACTCTGGTAAGTTTATTTATGTTATCCTGGAATCCGGTAGTACAGGAGTATATTTTATTAGAATAGATGATCATGTATTTGGGTTGAGTAGATCATCTTGATTGGTTCATCATGACACAATCTCATCAGCAAGGAAGAGCAGTATAGGTGGCGATTCGAGAGGGATCTGCCGTCTGCGAGCGCGATTGCGACTTCTTGAGTTTGTATGGGAGAGAATTTATAAATAAAGTTTTCTCCTTTTTTTTTTTTTTTTTTTCGATCGGCTAATAAAGTTTTCTTCTTCTTCTTCTTCTTCTTGTTCATATCAGTAGTATTGGGACAATAGAACAAACACTTACTAAGGAGATGAGGATGGCAGTTGGACGCATGGTCCTTAGCAGTGGCACCCGCAACTTATGCCTTCCACGTCGCCCCTCCCACATCATAATGTCAATGCTACCCCCCCACCTATCTACTCCTCCACTCTCGAGACAGGTTCACTCTTTCTCTCTCTCTCTCTCTCTCTCTCTCTCTCTCTCTCTCCCTTCTCTATTCGCATTTCTGCTTGTATAATAATAGTAAGTAATATTTTCCCTGTTTCCTTCTCCGTTTCAATAACTCTCTCAATGCTTCTACCTTATTAGATGATCATATCAAGATGGAAACTTTTACCTGTATGTTCTGTCTGCTTGCCAACTCGTAACATCCTACCTCTTATTTATCTTCATCTTCCTTCATACATGTACTACTGCTACATTTCTTTGCTTCCTAAAAGGACACACCAAGTAGTTATTTTCTCTTTGCTTTTTTCGTGGTAAAATCAGTGTTTTTTTTAAAAAAAATTGGAAAATTGTTACTACTTGCAATGATTTACCTCATGGGGACATGAAGCAAAATAAGATCATTGGATACCGAAATTTATAACTCTCCAGTTCTTCCACTTACAAATAATTACTTACTAATGGTGGTTATGTCACATGGACCTGGATACGGCGCCGGGTGCCAGTACATGTCTTAAGTATGAGATTCTAATTTTAAAAAATACAGGATCGAAATATTTAAAATCCCTTGTGTTTAATCTACATTTTTTAGATTAAGTATTGTTTACAGTACTTGTCTTAGATTTTGTCTGGCATATTATACGAGTTCTATGCATACTTTGTCTTTGTGAGAAATTTGAGTTAGAAAATATGCTTGCTAAACATGTCCGACACGGATTCCATACCCATATCCAAGTAGTGTCCGACACGGGTACTTCACACATTTTGAAGGATCCATGTAGCAAAGAAAGTTGGTGATACCCACCAGAGGCGGACTTATATTGGTGCACGTCGGGTCATGTGCTCCCAGTCCCCCTCAATATATTTAAAAGTCTACTTGTAATTCTCTACATTTTCCATAGTTACGTTCGTATTCCATCAAATTACAACATTTCACACTTTCAGATATGTCGAAAACTAATATATACTGTATCTCCTACTTTATGCTCCAACTTTCGCACTGTGGTTGATTTACAATTGTTAGTTTATAAATTACTCGTGTAGTTGGAACATTTGATTCTCAATTTTATTTGTTTTTAAAAGTCGTGGAAGTACTTTAGCAGAAAGTCATGATAGAACCGTCCCATTCTACAAACCCATCTAGGTCAATTGTGAAAATATACTGTATCTTAAAAAGTCTGATGATGAAAATTATAAGTTTTGTGTCCATTTAAGGTACTTCTGTAGAAAGTATGCATTATAGATTTTCATGGTAGTACTGGACTTTAGGGTTTGGTATTATCTCTGTGGTTGACCAGAAAAATAAATTTTCGTAATTTATTATGTGCCCTCACTATGTTAAATATCTAGGTCGGCCACTGGTACCGCAACTCGGATTCTTATAATAATCAGTGATCTTGCAGTAACTAATTACAGTTTGTAATATAACTTTGAAATCAGTTGAACCAAAATGTTGTTTTGGAATTGATTATTGGTTTTCAGCAAGTCACTGAGCTGCTGGCTGCAGGGCGTATATACCAAGTGCTGTTGAATTGGTCGAGGCAATAGCTCACCAGCAAAACAACACATGAAAATTCCGATAGGAATACAAACATTCATAAACGGGTGATTACTTTCTTAATATGGTGAAGGAAATTGAGCATGTAGATACTGCTGCCTTATAGGGACACAGGCGATGCAGGTCTCTGCATCTAAAATTGTTCGTTCGTCCACCCTGAAGTCCTCGCTCTATGCTAAATCATTTTATTTTGGCTCTTTCACACAGACACAGAAATAGAGCCCATACAAGAGATATGCCATTTTATTGGAAGCATGAACAAGAGGAAATCCTCAAGAGATATAAAACAAAAGGGCATAAGCCATGCCAATTCTGGCAAGGCTTACCTATACAAAAGAAAAGCAAACAAATAGAATATACCAGGAAGAATATGCCAATTCTGGCAAAGCCAAGAAGACAAAGAGGTGAGTTTAATATTCAGGCTTTGAGAAGCCTTGACCCTGACTTCAAGCTTGATCTGACCAACAACAGCTGAAGGGGGCCTTATGAATACCTCTAATAATTCTAGCCACAGGAAATAAACTGCAGCTGCAAAAGCAAGTCTTATTAGATAACTAAGGAAACCTTTCCCTTATCAACATTAGAACAAAACCAGTCCACTTTTTTAACTGAAAGGCAGGATCTAGGAATGCAGCATAGAGTGTCAATGGCAGCCCACACTTGATTGGAAAAGGTGATCCAGAGTTTCAGGAAGCTGGTCACACAGAGAATAGGTATTACTATCGATGACCCCCCCCCTACTGTGAAGCTTGTCTTTGGTCATTAAACTTCTTCTAACTATGTCTGGGAATATTTTTTTGTGAACCAAACTACTTTGTGCCAAGTGACAAGAGAATAGTGAATCCTAAGGGCATTCTAAGCATGCAAAGTCTGATACTTGGAGAAAGGAGCACTCTCCCAAATGACTGAGTCAGGGATATAGTGGTTAGGCAAGAAATCGGGGGCAGAAAGGCCAAGTCCATCAATGTAGATACTGCAGGATATTTTAGTTGCCATATGAATACCAGAAACCGACTGAAACTGATGGCCATAGCGCTCAAGTAGGGGCCCAACTAGGTGCCAATTATCATGCCAGAAATAAGTAGAAGACCCATTGCCAATGATGGATCTAATAAAAGGCCTCACTTTGGGTCTTAGCTGCAGTAATTTCCTCCGTGTCTAAGAGTAAGAAGAGGGGGTTTTCATTGTCCAAAGGCACTTATTCTTTATGATATACTTATAACTCCATTTTTCCGATAAGAAATCCTGATTAGAGCAGATGGCCCAAAGGTTCTTTGCCATTTCAGCATAGTTCCAGTCCATGATCCTCCTAATACCAAGACCACCCTCATTTTTTAGGACAACAAAGAGCTTCCCATGCAACCTTGTGCGAGTGATTATACTTTGTAGATCTTGACCAAAGGAAATTCCTCATAAGGTGCTCAATATGCCTCCCAACTGCCTTAGGAGGGAGAAAATGCATAGTCCAAAAGACTTGCAGACTAAAAAGAACAGAAAGATATGTAGAAGCCTTCCAGCATAAGATAGAGTCCTGGTGGCCTAATAATCTATCTTGGCACAAAACTTATTAATAAAGAGGAAGACAATCAGATGCAGAGATTTGGTAGAAATAAGAGGGACTCCCAAGTACCTAACAGGAAGAGAACCAGGTTGGAAGCCCATTAAGGCACAAAGTCTGAGCCTTTCATGCTTTGAAAGTTGAAACCCCAGCAATAAACACACTGCTCTAGTTATTGTTAGGCTGCAGCCCAGAGAACTTATGGAACTCCAAAAGAGCGCTATGCACTAGCTGAAAGATTGGTGATTAGGGTAGCACAAAATGAACAAATCACTAGCAAAACAGATGTGGCTAATACCCAAATCCTGACACTTGGGATGATATGAGAAGCCCCCAAAGGAAATAAGCTGTTGCAGAATCCTATAAAAGAATTCCATTACCAGAATGAAAGGGTAAGGGAGAGAGGATCCCTTGCCTGGGAAAACCCCTCTGAAGCACCATTTATTGAGATGGAGAACTCAGGAGTAGTGAATCATTTGTATCCATTCTCTGTATCTAGGCAGATGGTAGGCATCAAGAATATGCTGAATTAGGCTCCAGGATACAGAGTCAGATGCCTTCAGAATGTCAATTTTTGTAGCAGCTCTAGGATGTATGTTGGATCTATGATAATGCATAACCAGCTCTTGCATCAGCAAAATCTGATCAGAGATATATCTCCCTGAGATGAAGGCTGCTTGGGAAGAACTAATCCTGAGGTGAATCACAGCTTTTAGCCTATTTGTAAGAATTTCTGATATAACTTTGTATCTTTGAATAGTACTTTATTTAGAGGAAAGAAAAAGTGACAGTGGGATTAGGTACAGAACCCTCCCCAACTTATGGTACCTGGTAATTCGTGAACAATCACGAGTTGTAACTTCTGCAAAATGTTTATTTCCTGTAAAAATGATCTCTGTACTTCTGTTTCTGCTATTGAAAGGTAGAACTGCTTGTAATTTTCAAAATGTTCATTAGTATCTGACAAATGGGTTTGGATGTTCAGATTAACATGGAGTCACAAAGTGTTGCTGCACGGCTCAATAGTTCTGGGTTTTTACGAACTCAGGGCCTTATTGCGGGGAAATGGATTGATGCATATGATGGGAAAACTATCGAGGTCTCTCTTTCTCTCCCCTTTGATGCTGATAAGCTATTATGATTTGGCTTGGTGGTCAGGACCTGGGATTTTGAGGGTTTGCTCCCTCCTAAGGTCTCAGGTTTGAAACTTCTCAGGTGCTATCAACTAAAAGTGTCCTAAATTTGATTTCAATTCTCAGAAATGTGGTTGGAAGCATCTTTAGTTGCATTTGGATATAAATGGGGACTTGACTGATATTCCAGTGTAACTTAGTCCATTGTTTTGGCCATGTTCCTTTATGTTCTCAATAATATTCAGTGAAATTATACTTGATATCTTTTAGTTTCTTCCCTTCCAGTGTCGAGCGGGCCTGTGGAGATTGGGAACTGGAATTCCAGTTACAGATTTCATCAGCTAAATTTTGCCTGTTTTACATGAGATAAATCAGTAAGAAGTGATGTAGGGGATAGCATGAGATAAATAATGTAAATAGGGCCACAATGTCTCAGTTTCTGCTTTTGGAGTAAAATATAGTTATAGTTATTTCCTTTAACAACTTTAACAAAGGAAGAGAGGGAAAGAACTAAGTTCTTTATGTTGCCTATGTCTGAGCTATTATTCTCCATTGGAGTACCTGCTCATTGTGTTCTACCTTCATATTTACACTATTCGCATTGCATTTGTTTGAAAAGTCATATAATACCATAAGTTTTTCGCGTGGTTGAGATACTGAAATAATCTTTGGTTCATTGATCCTAGAGAATCGAGACCCTGTTCTCTCCCTCTCTCTTGCCCTTTTCACTTGTTCATTTCTTTCATTGTTTCTATCAACTATTCCTTTTCTGACTAACCCCTATTCATCTCGGTGTGGCAGGTTCATAATCCTGCTACTGGTGAAGTTATTGCAAATGTCCCTTGCATGGGTGGAAAGGAGACAAATGATGCAATTTCTTCAGCCTATGATGCATTCAAATGTATGCTTCTTTACTGCAATATTCATTTTATCTTTCGGTTTCTTAAGTGAAGTCATGTGTTATGTCTTGTTATGATGAACCAATCGAAAATTAAGTTTAATTTTTCTCTTGGGACATCGCAATTATTGTTCTGTGGTTCTTTGAGTGACAGTATTATTGACATTAGATCTCGAAGATAGATCTAGGCAATGTGTGAACCAAATGCATATGTTTGTAGGGCACTGATGTAGAAAAGCACTAGAAACTCAGGATAGGGCAGCCTAGTTTTTATTGTGGGAGAAACATAAGTGATGACTAGGACGGGGATGTTTTGGAGTGTGGAAAAAATCAAACTTAGTGGTCAATTAGTTGACTTTGGGGCAATCAACCGATTAAAATGTAATGCAAACATTATCCACCCATTGTAACCCATAAAGTCGAGCTATAACCCATGCCCAAACACGAGCTTCTTCTTCTGCAAATATTGTCATAAAAACACAAGATCCTATCCAATTTGGTTGTGGAGTTCGCGTAGTATCTTTTATTACCCTTTTGCTTGTCAATTGTCATATCGGTTTGGGTACACTTGGAGAAAAAAGTAGAGACCCTATAGCACTTTCTTTTGGATTAAAAAGGTTCTTAATTCTTAACCGAACCACCACCACCTCCGCCACTACCACATGGTGAGACCCAGGTTCCCATTGAGACCCATGTTCCCATTAGACCCTATAAATGCTTGTAAATCCTTATTATGAACTGTGACACGACATGGTGGAGTTCATCTACTGAAACAAGTCAACAACCAAAATTCAGCATAGGGCAGAAGCAGTTCAGGTTATGATCTAATTATCTTGTATTCTTTGCCCATGTTTTTTCGATCGCAGCACAAAATCTCCATTTTTGGTTTCAGCATGAATAGCCTCTGGTATCAGCTTCTTTTTTTTGTAAGATCTTTGAAGAGTGGTGTTATACGAAAGGAATGGAGAAGAAACAATTTGCGAAAGGGAGTAAACTTATTGTATTGCTTTTGTAATCAACATGTCTTGAAAGGTTTCGTGCACATAATTTATGATAAACAGAAAGGCGATATATCATTTTATTTTTTTGTTCTTGGTCTATAGTTTAATTCTTATAGGGATTCTAATGTACATTCTTTCTTACTTAGATTTTACACGATCCCGTATTACTTGTGTCATAAGATGCAGAGAAACAAACATGGCATAGGCTTATTAGCATAGTGTGGGAGTTTAATTTAGTTGCTTTACAGATAGATGCTTCAATGTGAAACATGTGGCATGAGTAATTTATTTGATTGCTCTGCAAGTTAATATGTTCAAATTTTGAAGGCCATATTTGTTGTAGTAATAGGTGATGTTCTTTTATTTTTGTAGCGTGGAGCAAAGTTACTGCTGCTGAAAGGAGCAAATGCCTTCGGAAATGGTACAAAAGAACTCATATCCTATGATATTTTATGCTAATGTTAGTTGCATAAATATCTTAATCATCTGGTGAATATATGTAAGAAGAAACTGTGATATCTTGCATTTGATTTTCCTTCCATACATAATTTACCAAATGGGGTGACGATTTGTTCAGTTGTAAGAAACTCAACCTACTAGCATCTAGGTTGCGGGTTTGAGTATGAGGACAGTCAGTATTTAATACCATAGGCTAGGTTTGTACTCAATCTACCCCCGAATACCCAACACTGGGTACTTAGTGACCAGATTTTTAAATGAATTACCAAAACAATGGAGTTTGGATGATTCTCATGGTTAGATGATTTCATGACATTGTGAGATAGGGACTTATCACTCTGTCATTAGTTGAATGTGTATTTTTCGTCTCAAAAGTAAATTAAGGATTGATTGAGAGATATGTGCATATGATACAGCTGATTTTATCACGTTTGCCTACTTAATATATTTATGCCTACATGAATCTTTATGATGTTTCTTTGCACACATATTTCAAGGTATGACTTGATAGTTGCCCACAAAGAAGAGCTTGGACAACTTATTACCTTAGAGCAAGGAAAACCTTTGAAAGAAGCAATTGGTGAGGTATTGGACTGCCCTTCATTTAGGAATCTATGCATTAGTGTCTGGCACTGCATCCTCCATCAATATTTTGGATATTGTGACACTATACACATAATTTCCAGGTGAGCTATGGAGCCAGTTTTATTGAGTTCTCTGCAGAGGAGGCCAAACGTGTGTATGGTGATATAATTCCATCAACACTACCTGATCGTCGGTTGTTTGTTTTAAAGCAGGTGAACTTCTTCCATTCCTTTGTCTTTACAGTCTATTTGTAAGTCGGGGATCAACACTTGTCAATCTATATTGTTTAAAGGGAGTATTGAATTGCATCAAGGTTTTGTGGTTGATGGCTGATATAAAATGAAGTTTTGACAAAGCAATAGGTCGGAAAACCGAAGTGTGTCAACATTTTCAAGGGACTTAGTTGTGTAGGATGAATGTATGGCTGCAAACGGACCCAGCCACTCGCGCGCTCGGTTCAAAACTTAAATTCAATGAGCTTGAGCTTGGAGCTTTAGCTCGTTTTGTAAACGAACCAAGCTCGAGTTAGCCAAGGCTCGGCTCGAGTCGGCTCGCGAGCCAAGGGTATTTAAACATTTAATACTCTTTTACATTTAAATTTCTAATCTCATTCAAAGTTCAAATTCAAAATATATTGATTCTGAACGTCACTACCTTCGAGACCCCATTATGAAGAGCACGTGTAAGGGGAGGTACAAGAGGGAAAAAGATAAATTACAATATGACCTTAAACTACTAATCTAATTACACGAGTAAATAAATACAACCTAATTACACGTTTATACCCACAACTTAACACTCCCCCTTAAGTTGGTGCGAATATATCAATCAAGCCCAACTTGAACACAATGGGGTGGAAACTCTTGCAGCCAAGCCCTTCTGTGAAAATGTCAGCTAATTGATTTAAGGATCGCACAAAAGGCATACATATCAATCCCTCGCTCAACTTTTCCTTGATGAAGTGCCTGTCAATCTCTATATGCTTCGTTCTGTCATGTTGAACAGGATTGTGAGCAATATTTATGGCAGCTTTATTGTCACAGTAGAGTTTCATAGGACCACTATAAAAATTTCCCAAATCATGTAACAAGGTTTGGAGCCACAAGAGCTCCCAAACACCATGAGCCATAGCTCTATACTCCGCTTCTGCGCTAGACTTGGCAACCAATGATTGCTTCTTAC
Source organism: Gaultheria prostrata (assembly GCA_036023075.1). NCBI lineage: Eukaryota > Viridiplantae > Streptophyta > Magnoliopsida > Ericales > Ericaceae > Gaultheria > Gaultheria prostrata. Next base: position 25,903 of record JAXBDA010001430.1, on the reverse strand, counting down.
TTCACCAAGTAACCAAATTTTCTCCAAGAAAAGTTCAATAGCCAGAAGTAGAGCGTCTATTATCCACAGAACCAGCCCTGTCAGCATCAGTAAATGCCTCCAACCTCAAGTGACCGTGATTAGAGAACAGAATTCCTTTCCGTGGAGTTGATTTGAGATACCTCAAAATGCAATAAACTGCATTAAGGTGTGAAGTACGAGGATCATGCATAAACTGACTAACAATGCCCACTGCATAAGTGACATCTGGTCTAGTGTGAGCGAAGTATATCAGTCGACCTACTAGTCGCTGATACCACTCCTTATCGGTGCGCTCCCCTGCGTCTCCACTTAGTTGATGATTTGCCTCAATAGGAGAATCCGCAGGTCTACAGCCTAACATACCTATTTCTTCCAATATATCAAATATATACTTCCATTGGGAGATAAAAATACCTCTATCAGACCTTGCCACATCCATTCCAAGAAAGTATCTTTGTGATCCTAAATCCTTAATCTCGAACTCTTGAGCCATACTAGACTTGAGATTAAAAATCTTTTCCACATCATTGCTTGTCATGATTATATCATCAACATAAACAATAAGGACAACAATCTTACCAACACCTTTCTTGATGAACATAGTATGATCTGCATGACTCTGTTTGTATCCAAACCTTAACATAGCCTTTGAAAACCTCCCAAACCAAGCTCTAGGTGATTGCTTCAACCCATAAAGAGCCTTTTTCAATCTACACACCTTTCCCTCAGTCTGAGATGAAGAAAAACCTAGTGGGATAGCCATATACACCTCCTCCTCTGACTCACCATGGAGGATTGCATTCTTCACATCAAACTGTTGGAGAGGCCAATTCAAATTGGCAGCACAAGAAAGTAGAGCTTGCACAGAGTTCATCTTTGCTACCGGAGCAAACGTCTCCTCGTAGTCAATACCATAGGTTTGAGTGAACCCCTTGGCAACAAGTCTCGTCTTGTATCGCTCAACTGTACCATCAGCATTCTGCTTAACAGTGAAAACCCATTTGCATCCCACTGGTTTCTTCCCTTCCAGAAGTGATACTAGCTCCCAAGTGCTATTTTTTTCCAAAGCCGTCATCTCCTCTACCATAGCTTCTTTCCACTTAGGTATCATGAATGCATTTTGTCAATTCTGTGGAATAGATATAGAAGAAAGAGATGAAACAAAGGAATGGTACAATGGAGATAAACGATCATAAGAGACAAACTGGGAGATGGGATGTTGAGTACATGCTTTAACACCTTTCCGAAGAGCAATAAGAAGATCAACAAAATTATTAAGAGGAGGTTCAATGGGAGAAGAGTCAGCTGAGGAGTCCAGAACTGGAGTAGGCGATTGTGATTGACAATGTGGTATCACACAGGAGGACTTTTTGTTTTTCCAGCTGTAGGTCTTGAGGTTAGACCTTGCAGCCGTTGTATATATCCCTCATCATCACCACCAGTGTCATGTGTTGCTCTTTCGGTAGATCTTTGTTTCTCTCTGGACTTTTCTTTCTCCCCCTCACCATGATTAAATTTTTTTCCTCCCCATCACTATAAGACATCTCTTCCTCCTGCCTATGCTCCGCCTGAAGAGATGAAGTGGAGGAAGAGAAAAAAGACTTTGTTTCCCAAAAAGAGACATCCATAGATATGAAAAACTTCCTAGAGTGAGGATCATAACATTTATAGCCCTTCTAGGTAGGAGAGTACCCAATGAAAACACATTTATGGGCTTTAGGACCTAACTTGCCACCAGAGGGGTGAGGTGCATTAACAAAACACACAACCAAAAACTTTTTGGGGAAGAGTGTTGTCACGAAAACTGCTAGGGAGAGAAGTTTTGAAGTGAAGAACACTGGATAGCATGCAGTTTGCAAGATAAGTTGCAGTCAAAATTGCTTCTCCCCATAAATATTTGGGAACATTCATGGTGCACAAAAGAGAGCGAGCCACCTCAGCAAGATGACGATTTTTGCATTCAGAAACTCCATTTTGTTGTAGAGTGTCAACACAAGTCGTGTGAAAAAGAATACCATTCTCATATAGGAATGCCCTAACTCCTATCTATATACTTAGTTCGATTGTCACTACGAAAAGTTTAAATACTCATATCAAACTGAGTGTGAACCATCTCATGAAAAGATTTAAAACAAGAAAGGACTTCACTTTTTGACTTAGGTAAATACACCCAAGTAACATGAGAATAACAATCAACACCGATAACTTTTAAGAGCAGTAACAGGGGAAGGACCCCAAACTTCAAAATGGATAACCATAAACTTGATCGTTTATGTTTCCTAAGCTCACAAGCTTCACAAAAAACCCGACTCTGAGAACAATGTTTACTTAAATTAGGAAAAAGTTTCTCTAAAATCCCAAAAGAAAGATGACCCAATCTACGATGCCACTGATGTAACATAGAGAGAGCTGAACTCGTATCTGCTTGCAGAGCTAGACCACATGACAGAGATGAATGAGGTTGACGAGGTGCAGATTCGAAAAAATAGAGGCCACCATGTGCTTTACCACTGCCAATCACCTTCCCCGTACCCAGTTCCTGAAAACACAATGAGTAGTAAAAATGGTTACAGAACAATTTGCAGAACAAGTAAGACTACTAACGGACAGAAGATTAGTTTTCAAAATTTGGAATATGTAGAAGTGAAGAAAGTGAAATAGAGGGAGAATAGTGAACGGAACCTTTCCCTAAAATAGCAGAGAATGACTTGTCTGTTATTCTGACCTTATCCTTACCAGAACAAGTAGAGTAAGAATCAAACATAGAGGAACAACATGTCATATGATTTGAGGCACCAGAATCTATAGTCCAAGGAATAGCAGAAAAGGCAGTAAATGCATTGGATGAGATACCTGTGTGAGCAAAATAGGATGAAGTGGGAGCTGCTATGGAAGAGGAAGCTGTAGTAGATGAAGAATTAGCCCGAGCCATAAGGCGCCTGAGAGCTTGCATTTCCCCCTGAGAAAAACCACCAGCATGATCAGAAGTCATCTAAGCCCCAATACTAAACCCAAAATCAGGCGAGTTAGCAACCGCGGACTCTGAAACATGGGCCTAGGCTTGAGAACGTACTGTACCACCGCGTCCACCCCCTCACCCACGAGGGGGCCGGCCATATAACTTCCAACAAAAGTCCCTAGTATGGCCGCTGTTATGGCAATAATCACATTGAAGTGACTCACGATCAGTAGACCCACTGCTAGCACCAGACTGCAACTTATCACTCTGTGAAGTAGGAGCAAACCCTCTGCTAGAACCAAACTGACCCTTAGGACTGGCAACCAAGGCAGAGCGATCAGAAATAGGAGGACGCACCATAGCACCCCTTCTACTCTCCTCCTGCTGAACAATAGCATAAGCTTCACCTAGCGACGGAAACGAAATACGACCCATCGCCTGCTCTCTAATCGGATCATACTCCATATTAAGGCTAGCAAGAAAGCCATAAACACACTCTTTCTCCAACCTCTTTAACCAATTAGTTGCATCATCAGTACAAACAGCCTGAAATCCCTGATAAAAATCAAATTCCTTCCACACTCCACTCAACTCCGCATAATACTCAGCTACAGATCGATGGTGTTGATCCATCATTACCCTGTTGAGAATAGGTTTGGGTTGTAGTAGTCCAAATCTTGTGTGGAGTATTAAAGAGCAGAAAACTATGAAGCCCGGGTACTCCAAAAATGTCGCCGTACGAGTACCCGGTACGGGTATGGCTAGGTACGGCAAAATACGTACCGGGTACGATTGCACTGTTCCGGGTACGGGAGGGTACTTCGTGGGTACGGGAATGGGTACGTGGGGTCAATTTGTAATGCGCTTTTAATTAAAGGGTGTAAAATCATAATTTAAAATTTCCTTACAAAACTAAAGGGACCTAAGTGTCATTATCTCTTTATACTCCTACACAATACAGATGAAATCGATCAGAACATCGGATCAAATTGGGTTTTCTTTTGCAATTTGGGACTTCAAAGTGAGTCGAAACCCACCCAAAAACACGCGTTTGTGATTACTGTTTACCCCAAGAGTATTTCAATCTTCGATACGTTATTCATCATCTTGGCAAGGGTATCGACTGAACTGTGGTGCTCTGTTCTGCGGTTTGGTCGAGAGAGAGATCTGACTGGACTGGTCATCTTCTACTCTGTTCATAGCAAGCAGTCTGCCTCTACTCTATTTCTCTTCTCTGAGTTTTTTATTTCCTAGAGGGCCTGTAAACTCAGACAATTTGTTTGAGAGGCAAAAGTTAAGGTTTCATTCTCATTACGTTATACAAGAGAGTAAATGTAGAAATTACGCTAAGAGTCCTAATCTCCTAATCTATTTACATAAGAGGACTAGGAGTACACTAATTATACAAACACACCCACAACTTAACAGGGCCTCCACTAAGAAATAAAGTAATGTTTATTTCTTCCACTAACACTAATATTATAGTATTATATCACCCCACTTGTTGGATTTGTTCACTCTTCCACTAGGACCACTTCAATAATTTATTCATAAACATCCTAATACTCTTGCTTTACTCTTTAGACAGAATAAGACTTTTGTACTTATTATTCAATTATTTAATCCTCCACTGTAATATTGGTTGGTTAGTTGTTTTATGCTTTTGTTGGCAAAATGAGTTTACTATTTAATTTGTGCAATGGAACATAGTAAAATTAAAAAAAGAAAAGAAAAAGAAGTTACACTGCCGTACCCAACCGTACCCGTACCCTACTTTTTTAGATTTTTGCCGTATCGCATACCCGTACCCCTACCGGTACCTGTGCTTCATAGGCAGAAGAGTATGGCGAATATCAGCTCTCATAGAGTTAAACAACCAGGTCCTGATAAAGATTTGTGAGACTTAAATTTCTTAAGTGCAACAGTCTGGTTCAGTAACAGGACCCTCTATGAACTCTGACATCTCTCTGGCTTCTATAGCCAAAGTGAAGGTGCGAGACCAAATCAAATAATTTGTACCATCCAACTTGGACAAACATCCAAAGGAACGTTCTCCGATTTTCTTTCAAATTGGCTTGACACACCCTTCGTGCCAGAATTATCACCCGAATCAACCTTGGAATCCTTAGACATAGCGAAGCGCAGAAAACCAGACACTTAATAGTTCCAAAGAGTGCTGCACAGTAACAAGTAATAAAACCGAGCAGAGAGATCAAAAAACTCCCAACTTATCTGCTCAGAAAAAACCACTGGTGCTATATGTCGGGAAAAAAATACCAGATTTTGTTTGAAGTTCAGGCAAGTGCTGGACGACGTCGGAAAAAAAGGGGCCGGCAAGGTTGGACGATGTCGGAAAAAACCAGCGAGGACTAAACTCAACAGATAGGGAAGGAAACATGACGGCGAGTGCTGGAAGTTGTTGGAGGCTGAAAACCAACAGATCAGAGATTGTCGGACTTTGCCGGAGGCTGGCAAACTTCGTACGGTGGTCGCCGGAGATCGGCGAGGGTCGTATGGTAGTCGCCCGTGGTTGTCGGTCACGTAGAAGTCGAGTGTTGACGATGGGTTCTGTTCGTGATACACAGTTGACGAAAGGTAACGAGAGTTTCTGAAACAGGGCTATTCAACAAACCCTTGAGTTGAAACAGGAGAATCGTTGATTGGAGAACACTTAACACGCAACATTCTGAGAAAAAGCGGATCATACACGCTCTGATACCATGTAAACACAAACAATTGTATTGTGAGGCAAAAAGTTAGGGTTCTCTTCTCATTACGTAGTACTTATACAAGAGGGAAAAAGATAAATTACAATATGACCCTAAACTCCTAATCTAATTACATGAGTAAATAAATACAACCTAAGTACACGTTTACACCCACAACTTAACAAAAACGCTTTATATTAAGAGGACCTAGAGTACCTCTCACGCGTAGAGCTAGCGTAATACTACCGAGCCAGAGCGAGCCGAGCTTGAGCCTTGAGAAAATATTCTGAGCCGAGCTCGAGCCTCCTTTTTTTGGCTCAATTCGAGCTCCAATTTTGGCGAGCCGAGCCTGAACATATGGAAGATCGACTCGGCTCATTTGTAGCCCTAGATGAATTCAACAATATGTTAATACTTGGTGTTGGCATTTGTCCCACATCGGTTAATTATCACCTCGAAAACTAGTATATAAGCCTGGGCAACTTCTCCACTCATTGCCAATTGGTGTTAACACATCCAACTCAAAATCAATTGGCAATTAGTGGAGAGGTCCCCTAGGTTCGTATACTAGTTTTGAAGGTTATAATTTACCTATGTGGGACAAATTCCAACAGGATGCTTTAACTTTGTATCAGAGCAAGGTTTTCAGAGGCTTTTCCCCTTTGTTTGGATCCTTTGTTGATCTCTCCACCTGCGAATGAGGGGTTGCGTGCTTTAACTTTGTATCATAGCAAGGTTTTCAGAGGCTTTTCCCCTTTGTTTGGATCCCTTGTTGATCTCTCCACCTGCGAATCAGGGGTTGCGGAGAGTGTTGGAATTTGTCCCACAGAGGTTAATTATCACCTCAAAAACTAGTATATGAGCTCGGGCGGCCTCTCCACTCTTTGCCAATTGGTTTTGAGTTGGAAGCCTTAACACTAGGTAACTAGAAGAACGTAAATATGAAGATCTTAATACTAGTTAATCTTTAGTCCTGGTACACATGCGCAGACATGGTAACTATGGTTATTATGAAGCGGATCCAAAAAAAAAAAGACTATGGTTATTATGAAGATGTCAATGTATGTGCCTAACTTGTGCAATTTACATATTTCATGCGATTGGGTGGATGGTTAAGCAAATTCATCTTATGCGGAGTAAGTAGTCTCAATAATCATATGAGAGGCTATTTGATTCTTCATGGTGTTAGCTCTCTATGGAGCTATCAGTTTCACTCCAATTTGAGCATTGTTGTTGTGGTTGTGGTGGTCGTGTTTTGCTGAGAAGTTAACATTGTTGCATCCTTTTATTTCATTGTAAATGATTCTCTTCCCCACCTTTTTTTTTGCAGCCCGTAGGTGTTGTTGGTGCAATTACACCCTGGAATTTTCCCTTGGCAATGATTACTCGAAAGGCAATATCTCGGATTTCTTACGTTTCCATAATGAGTCAACAACCTGTTTGATGAATGGCTATTTGACTTACCCCCTCCACCATTGTAACAGGTTGGTCCTGCCCTTGCTTGTGGCTGTACTGTGGTCATAAAGCCCTCTGAACTTACACCCTTGACTGCTCTAGCTGCAGCTGATCTCTCCCTTCAAGCTGGAATACCACCGGTAATCCTCTATACAAGCATGATAAAAGTATGTGTCTGTGTACAGTCTCTGTCACCATCTATATTATAGTTTCTAGATACCCTTTTAAGCCAAACATGACAGTATATCAAAGGGAATAGTCGTATAAGTACCGTACTTGATTATTGCAACTAGTACAGTGATTGGCCCGCCAACATCCATAAATTTTGTCAAGTAGTATGGGGGGCCATAAAAAATATCCAGAAGAGAGGAAACCAATGTCAATATGCATTTTTGGGCCCATGTCCAAACAACTTAAAGCTTTGGTGACCACTGGTAACTTAACATGGTATCAGAGCTCAGGTTGAGAGAGGTCTTGGGTTCAAGTTTTGCTGTTTGCATCTGTTCCCCTGTGCATTCTGGCCCCTTTGTATTCTATTTCGCTCTATCTATGAAAATTTGCATCTCCACGTGCAAGACGGGGTTGTACACGAGGGAGGATGTTGAATAGCTTGATATAAATTGTTGGTCCCATTTCCTAACGGCTGCTTTTGGGACCACTAGTAATTTAACAATCAAGTTGAGGAAATAGATGGGTGGACTGACCCCCTTATATTGTTTTTCTGTTTTCCTAAATTCCTGTGCATTGTGTTTAACACATTGTTAGTTGAGTTAATCTGATGGTTTGACTGACAATGCCTGTCTCATATAAGGCTTCTCTCTTGCTCATTGGGAATTCTTTCAAATGTCTTGAATACATTAGTATGGTTATTTGATGCTGCTGTTGCACTCGGGGATTGCTAAAATGAAGATGTGTGGCTTGGGTGCTTAATGGATAATCGAAGTATTCATTTGGTCTAGATGCCCTTGCTGGTCATGGTCATGGTGGGACATACTACTGCTGGGACTTCTTGTTGATTCAGAAGCATTATTGGAGTGCTCTCTTAATTCTATTCATGCTCTGGAATTGTAATGCACTGGAATTGTATTTTTTGGTTGATTTCTTGTCAACCTTTGTCATCTACCTTTTGGATTCTTGCCGGCATATGATTGTTGCAGGTTGGGGTGCCAACCTAGTTGGTATGGCTTCCCGCGTTGTGATGCCTTTGTGCTTGGATCCTTTTAATCTTTGTAATCCGTTTCCAAAGATTAATAAAATTCTTTTTGCTGTTCAAAAAAAAAAAATCTTGCTGAATATGCATCATGTTCATTGCTGGGCTGAAGAATCATAACATAATATTAATCCTGAAATGAATACTTGGATACAGATGTATCCATAGGGGAATATTTCTTGTTATATCACGGAATTCTTTTGATTCATTGTTGGTAGCTGTAAATTCAAACTTTTTCTTTACCGTCTGTGGTACTTACTGCGTGTCATGACCTATTGGTATGTTAAACATTTGATGTCACAAGAATTAGTATGTCACAGGAAGGCAACATACACATGAGTATTTGAAATTAGGGGTGGGCGGTGCACCTGACTGATGATGTTATAACATGTTGCTGGAGTAGAGGAATTAGGTTAAAGTTGTTTTGCTTGCTACTGTTGTTGTATCATCTTAATCAGTGTCGTTGATCTGTTGTCTCTAATGGTGTTTTTTTGCCCAAAAAATGTACTAGGGTGCTGTTAATGTAGTCATGGGAAATGCTTCTGCTATTGGGGATGCTTTGCTTGCAAGTCCAGAGGTTTCTACTTTATGTATCGGTGTCCTTCCTTTGTATGGATTTTTGATGCATCCTTTTTGTTGTTTGTATACGCAAATATTTGAGCAGTGTTTACTTGTTCTGGTTTAAAACTTACTTAGGTGAGGAAGATTACATTCACAGGTTCAACCGCTGTTGGAAAGAAATTGATGGCAGGTGCAGCTGGGACTGTTAAAAAGGTATGCACAACAAATTAAGTGACCACAACATGGATTATGGATGTAAGATTTCATATTTATCATACCCTAATTATGTTTAGCCTGACTTTGTTAGGTTTCGCTGGAACTTGGTGGGAATGCACCTTGCATAATCTTTGACGATGCAGACCTTGATGTTGCAGTAAAAGGAACGGTAAGTGGGGACCTGTCTAAACACAATGATTGTAACGTGATATTACTCAGTTAATAATGCTGACTTTGATTGTAATGGGGTTGATTGTGTAGCAAATTAGCAACTCATGTGTCCCTTTGAAAAAACTAAGGTGTAGAAACTGATGTGACATAATCATCCTATCAGGTCCTAAATATTGTTTGGAAGATATTCATACATGTTCGGCCTCCTTTTCTTTCCCCCCTCTATAACGGAAAAGAGGTTTATTATTGTCGGAGGACCTCATAATCTTTTTGGTTGTGAATCTGATTTGAGAGCCTTTTTAGTCCCATACTGGAGGTGTGCAAGTAGATGTTGCCTATGCAAATGTAAACAATTAGCAAATTTAATATCTTAGGCTAGCTCTTTATGTGAAGGACTTCGGTTTGTTTACAATATCCTGGTTGAAGCGTTCAAACTGTTGGACTGGCTAGGAGGCACCATAGCATGAGGTCACTCTTTAGCCTGTTTGTCGTGTCTGGTGGGCCTTTACTAGGCTTAGAGTTTGCTGAGTCCCGCATTCGGAATGTGGGAGGAGCTGTTAGGTATATAGATGGCTGTAAGATCATTCAAAACAACATATCTTTACTTAGTTGCTGGGTGAGGATGCAAGTGGTGCTCCTTTTTGGTGTAATTTCATTGTGCAGAAATCTGTTTATTACTATAGTTCTTGTGTGGTGTTTCTCATTTTGAGATTCTAGCTTTTTGGAGAAACAGCTGGGATTCTAATAGGTGGGGATTAGTTGGTTTGAGATCATCTGAGCTAGAAATATAGTAAGATAAATACATGAAGTTGTTACTTTTGTCTAGCATCGGAGTCATCAATTTCGTGAACTGATAGAATTCGAACCATAAGTTTTACTGGAACTTTAAAGCTATTAACCTGTGCATCACACAAAGTTTGCATCTTTTCAAAGGTTCCTTTCTGTTACACTCGACCTTGGACAGAATTTACCACAGAATGAGTTATTGAACCATCAACCATGTGACTGATGTAAATCCGAAGTCAACAGTGTGAAAGGACAGAGCCTTGCTCTTGGAAGTCGATATCTCTTGGTTAATCTTTCCAAAATGCCGAAAAGTGGTTTGGAACTGAAATGGTCAGATCCCTTTTTAGTTGATTTTTATTATAAAAATGGTTTTACAGCTTTGAAACTTCAAATGTTTGGTTCTTGATATAATATGGATCATTGGAAGTTAGTTTTTTAGAGGTTTGATAGAGGTAAGAAATTGCCCAGGAGGCCCAGGACTCTTAAGCTCCTGCCAGATTCTAGCAATTTGCTTGTGGATGTTTGCTAATTGATCCGGAAGTTTAGCAATGCACCATCATCAAGTTTGTGGACAAATCCATGATCATCAACCAGTTGCCTAGATGGTCTCTCCTAAATCCTTGTTGGCGTCTCACTAGTTTACAGGTAGAGTAGATTACATGTGTTCAGCTTCGTTGAAAGCATATGTATTTGCTGCTCTTCAATGACAATATTTCTGAGCCATAGAATTATGGTATTCTGTGCATGCAAGAAATGCTTAATCAATTCATCATAAGACACAACAGAATTCTCATAGCGTCACCGTTCTGATAGAAATTATTTCATCCTTTGTTTGTAAATTCAGTGTACTTGAAGGACTCTTGCGTGGCCTTATTACTAGTTTGAGAAGGTCCACCAAGTTTTGGGGCGAATTTTATTTTAGCTACTGCTGTCAAGTGATTCTTTCTACTTCTCGCTGCAACATGAATTTTACTATTTCTTTTTCCCTGTCCCGTGGATTTCCCATGGTAGTGTGACTCCTTTAGAAAAAGTGAACTGGCTCCTCTTTATCATCAGAATACAACCTTTTACCCTGTTATGTTTATCTCTTAGCAGTTGCATATTGCCTGTTCAAGTTCTTTGTGGTTTTTTTTTAGCAACAGATCTCCTTGTTCTGTTAGCTTTCTGTTTCATCTTTGAGTGAACTATTAACTGTTACATGGTCTTTGGTAGAACTCAACCTCAAAAGCTAGCTTATGAAGTGAGGGTGCCCTCACGCTTATATACTTCATATTACTTCGGTACCCAGGTGATGTGGGACTTCGCTTCACACCTCCCTCACGCGCAGTGTGCTCAGTCAGCAGCACCCACCGCGTGCAGGCGGGAGACACACACCCCATCCCTCTCTGGTACCTAACTCTGATACCATGTTACACAGTCTTAGGTAGAACTCAACCCTAAAAGCTAGCTTATGAAGTGAGGGTTCTGAATGTATATGTATCGTGATCTCGTCGTATCTTCTATTTTAGGCATAGAATCGTTTCGTGATAATATCGTAATCATATCTCTTTGTGATCTTTTATTTAAGGCATAGATTACGCGTAATCATATCTCTCTGTAATCTTCTATTTTAGGTATAGGTTTATAGGTTTTCTCTATTTTAAGCTTGAGTATTGTAACCTTTCTTACTAATTCAGAAATACATATCAGTTCTCTATCCCATATGTTTTGTCACATGGTATCAGAGTTGGATTTTTGCTCTCCGGTGGGCGGCCTAAGCTTCGCCGCCATCCGCTGGGCACTCACATGTATATTGTTTCTTCATGTCTTCTCAGAAACGTATCATGGTATTTCGGGTTCTGTTTCTCTAATTTCACATCTCTGTAGTTCTGTCTCTCTGATTTTTAGCTCGGTTTCTCTAGTTTTGCATCTGAATTTGTATCCGGAAATCTGTACAGCACTCTCTTTCTTCTCCATCATCATCCGAATCTGAATCTTCTCAATCTGCATTTGAATCTCAATCTTCTGAATCTACATTTGAATCTGGATTTGAATTTGTTCTTCCTCTGTTGTGCATTTGTTTGCATATGTTTTGGCTTCTCAGCTTCCTACCTCAACATCTCTAGTGTCTTCATCATCTGCTGCAGGGAAGCGTATAGAAAAGATGAATAAGAACGATCACTAACTAGAATTTTAGAGAAACTCTCTCTAAGACTCAATTTTTATTAATTCATCAACAGCTGACTAGCCCGAGGGCTTACAGTATCCATATATAGGCTACGGAAACCTTAGAAACAATCTGGAAAAGCTAGAACTCGTTAATAGATCAATCTGGTGTTGAATATCACGCAAAGGTGACAACCCATCCGGCAACTCTTCCGGGAACACATCTTGAAATTCCGTAAGAAATGGCTCGTTAATAGTAGGAACCCTTTTTTCTAACTTAACCGGCGCGCCTTCCTTAGCAACAAGCACAAACACTACTTCTGTTACTGAAAATACTTCCTCGAACTGCACCTGTGTTAAAAGATTAGTACCCTCCCCAGCGTGTGGTTTGGTTACATCCTCTTTAGAAGGCAGCAACACAATCTTAGTATTTCCCGACATGAGAGTATAAGTATTCATGCCTCCATCGTGTTTTACCCTGTGATCAAATTGCCATTGCCTTCCCAACAAAAGGTGGCAAACATCCATTCCCACAACATCACACCAAACCTTATCTTTATACTTGGAACCAACAGAGAATGAAACTAAACATCGCTTAGAAACTTTAACCTCATTACCTCGTTTTAGCCACGCCAGTTTGTACGGATTAGGATGAGGCTCTGTTTTCAGTCCAAGTTTTTGGACCGCTTCCTCGGACACCACGTTTTCACAGCTACCGGAGTCAATCACAAAACGGCATACCTTTCCCCCTATTGTGCATGTGGATTGAAACACGTTGCTGCGCAGCCACGAATCTCCGTCCGTTTCTTGAGGGGCATAGCACGCTCGCCGAACCACCAGCATCGGTCCGACATCCCCAACAAGCTCTTCCACATCCTCTTCCGAAGTTTCAGTATCATCATATAGTGGAGCAAGTTCATTCATACTTTCATGTTCTCCTTTTGCCTCATTGTATTCCAACAACAAGGCCTCTTCACGATCACCCTTCCGACATTCAAAAGCCATGTGCCCCATCTCGCCGCACTTGAAACATTTGTAACCCGGACTGCCTGCTGTCTGATTACCCTGTGATGCAGTCGGTTGTTGAGTACCTGGCAGCCTTGGTGAGGTAGGGTTCGTAGCTTTACCCGCACCACTCCAAGGACTCACAGTTTTACGGTTTGCCTGTTTTTCCATCTGCAAGGCCCTTTGGTGGGCATCCGAAACAGAGTTTACGTCAAGCATATTGAAAGCATCCTGGAACAACTGACGCAAGCCCCTAATATACCGTGATACCAACTGTTCATCCGTTTCAGCGATATCGTTTCGAGCCACCAACTGACAAAATTCCATGGTATAATCATCCACAGAACGCATACCTTGTCGGAGATTTTGGAGGCGCTGGTACATCACACGGATATAGTTGTGGGGAAGGAAAGCCACACGCATCTTCTTCTTCAACTTCTCCCATGACGTAATCTTTTCCTTGCCCTGCCTAAATCTGGTTAGTTTAAGCTGCCACTAAGCTGCAGCCCTACCCCGAAACTGTGTAGCAACCAATGGAACCCACTTATTCTCAGGAACCTCCTTAAAGTCCAAAGTTTCCTCAACAGCAGCGATCCAATCCAGGAACTCCTCTGGCGTCAAACCTCCCTGGAACTCAGGCAGTTCGATCTTCAAACCAGACTCCCAGTGTCGGAAATCATAGCGGTCACCCATGAATTCCCGGACCCTTGGTTGGTTGTAACCGGCGAGTTCTGCACGGTCACGGCCAGCAAAAGGGTTAATGGTAGAATTGTCATCCATAAACTCATCCTCCTCTTCAGGTTGACGATTTTGTGGACGGCGCCCAGGGGGATTTCCACCAACGGACAAGGGAGCAATCTGTTTGGTTAGCGCTCCAAGCGCATCCTCCATTCGCTGCGCTAGTCATTGAAATCGCTCCTCTGTTCGTGCCTCTCGTGCAACGTCATCTCGCTGATACACCTTGTTGACAGCAGCTTGTCGAACACCGCGGCCTCTATTGGCAAGAGCCATATCAGGAAGCGAACGGGGCTTTGATACCAACTGATGTAGGGAAGCGTATAGAAAAGATGAACAAGAACGATCATGAACTAGAATTTTAGAGAAACCCTCTCTAAGACTCAATTTTTATTAATTCATCAACAACTGACCAGCCTGAGGGCTTACAATATCCATACGTAGGCTACAGAAACCCTAGAAACAATCTGGAAAAGGCAACAATTGGCGACTAAACACAAATAAAGAAAATTATGAAAATTACCAAAAACGGAAATATTGGATTTAGACTCAAATCTGGAAACTAGGATAAAAAAGATAGCTACTGCCAAAAACCTAGGTCAAAACGGACTTGAATTGACCTAGAAATTAGCAGTTTGATTATTTCCTAAAACGGAAAATTTGATGATTTGGAGACCTCAACGAGGGAATTTGGCCGAAAACCACTGGTGCCCATGGGTCTAAAGACCGATGGGCCTTGTTCGTTGGGCCGTTTCGCATCAACTATAAGACCCGCGGACCAATCCACCACTGGCCGTTTTCCCCACTTTTTTATCAAGCTTTTCCAAGTAGTGGCACGCAACCATATCTGCATCATCATCTCACCACAGATGCCGTTTGCCAGAACCTTAGCATCTCTGACGACCCTATTGCATCTCCGGCAACCTCTGTTTGCACTATTTGGTTTGGAGTTGGCCAACTTCTTTACGAAGACCCACACTGCTGCTTGTTTGCGCTTTTTACTTGGCAAACTCTCGATGCTCTCTGCTTTCGCATCCTGAGTTTGAGGGGTTGTGTGAATGTATATGTATTGTGATCTCGTCGTATCTTCTATTTTAGTTATAGAATCGCTTCGTGGAATCGTGATAATATCGTAATCATAACTCTTTGTGATCTTCTATTAAGGCATAAATTAGGCGTAATCATCTCCTCTATAATCTTCTATCTCTCTATAATCTTCTATTTTAGGTATAGATTTCTAGGTTTTATTTAGGCTCGAGTATTGTAACCTTTCTTATTAACTCAGAAATACATATCAGTTCTCTCTTCCTTATGTTTTGTCACAGCCCTCACGCTTATATACTTTATATTGTTTTGGTACCCAGGTGATGTGGGACTTCGCTTCATATTAATATCTAATTTTTGGATGCAGTTGGCAACGAAGTTCCGCAATAGTGGACAAACATGCGTCTGTGCAAATAGAATAATTGTGCAAAAAGGTAAGTCAGTATACTCAGCCTATTTTGTTCGAATTTCTGGTCTATAGAACCAGATGCAACTGATTTTATATTTATGGTTTTGGCAAATCGTCTTAACATGATGGAATGCCCAAAATCTCACACATGGTGGCACATATTTTTGGACTTTGGAGCCATCTGCCTCTTTCAAGCAAATGATCACATGTGGAATACCCAGATTCTCGCTCATAGAGTGGCAAAAATGTTTGAAGTCTCACACATAGAATTCAGAGGTTTGAACGGAATTATTACCCATAGTTATAAATGACAGCCTACACCAGGTTAGCTTTACAAGCCAGGAAAGTGTTGCACTCGCGATTTCTGCCCTCCTCAATGTCGTCTCTGCCTCGTGTCAAATAATGGGCATAATACAGAATTGTGATTTCTTAATCACCATAAAATCAAATCAGAAACAAAGCACATATTATTATGCTTTTGCAGAGATGTAAGAGGTGGCAGAAAGAGAACAGCATATTGATCATCTAACAATATGACAGGGACTGGCTCTCGTTTCCTACTCTGGTTTCAAGTTAAAAGTTTTTTTTGGATATATGTTGGTATAAATATGGCTCATGTGAGAGGCAATATGGAGTAATATGAGGACAATTTTTTAGGACAATGGTTAAGAAATAAAAGAACAGTATTCGTGGCTGCTTAGGGTAAGTGACTACTTAAGGCATTTTGTTCAATGTTCAAGCAATGACATAGGGATTGAGCTTGTAACATTGGATCTAATTGATATGGTAACGGAGTTTAAGGTCTTTAAGGCACACAAAAATAAGAATAAGAACGAAAAGAAGAAACAGAAAATTCATGATATAACACCTAGATTTGATAAGCATCAAATTAGGGTTTGAAATGCATCATACAATTCCAAAAGAAGCTTCAGATTTTATATTGCTTAATGGATTAGAGAGGATTACATTTCACTTTTCTTGGGGTTGTAAGATGAACCAATCTACTGGATCTCGATTAGTATTTAGCTCTCGAAAAATTGGTACTAATTCAACCAATTAAGTAAACAAATCAAGCTAGAATACAATTTGGAAATTAACTAACTAAGCTTGAAAACTGTGTAACAAACCAAGATGCAAAGTTTGGCTTGTGAACTACTGAATTCAAGTTGAGTTGAGATTGGTTCAAAAGATGTACAAATTAAGTTTTCCCACATTTTTTGAGCTAGTTCAATTTCAAGCTGAGCTTGAACCTTGTACTTCTTGGCTTGGTTCAGCTCTTTTGTAGGCTTTGTATTCATAAGCTTTCGAGACTCCGACACCTCTTATAATAAGATTCTTGTCCTGAAAAACAAACATCCTTAAATTTGACACTTAGAACCAAATGAGACCTACAATTAAAAACAATTGTATGACTTGTACAATGATCAATGCCCCCTATGGCATATGTCCAGAACAGTAGACAAGACAAACCAACAAGAAGACTCTACTACATTAGTAGCTTGACTATTCATGGTTCTCATTAGAAAAGTTGCTTTCAGATCGTGTTAATTTCCAAGTACCTCTACATCTTTAGATGTACTTTTCCTTTCCAAAAATAGTGTTTCAATACATTTTGTATCGGGAGCTAGCCCCACGTTCTATGAAGCACTGACACCTCTAGGAAGCGCCGTATGGGACACGGGGACACGGCGGGGACACGTATGGGACACGCCACGTGGCGTGTTCCAATTTGAAAAATTTTAAATTTTTCTGGGTTAAATTTATAATTACTCAAAACTTTGGGTAAAAAATTACAATTTAGCCTATATATACATCTCCCCTAGTGTATAAATGCACATTTTTTACTTTATAAATGCACTTTTATTTTTTAATTTGAACCATGTTAAGGCCATCAATGTTCGCGAAATACACTGTATATATACCCTGTGGATTGCCATGTCTTCCTCAACTCTGTTTTACTGTATAAATACACTCTTTTTTTTAATTTGAACCATGTATTGAACTTATGGATATCTTTTTTTGTTTGCATTTTCAAAAAAATATATATATACAAATATAATAAATATACACGTGGCGTGTCCCTCGCTGTGTCCGTATCCCCATTTTTTGAGAATTTCTGTGTTTCCGTGTCCGTGTCCGTGTCCGTCCATCATAGCCCACGTTTGATTATGTATAGAATCTGCTTGAATTTTGTTCCAGAAGGAAAGCCTAGCCGGAGTCTTAGGTTGCCCTAGTCGTCAGAGATAAATATGACTCACTTCCTTTTTCTTATCATACAAAACTAAGCCTCAAGTCCCATTCAATTGGGGTCGGCTATATGAATCTGTATGCTCCATTGAACTCTGTTGAGGACATCGTGGTTTTGTCTAGGTCTTTTTGAAAAGTCAATTTTGGTCCACCCATCCCCTTTATCTTTACCATTTACCATAGCCATATCACTTCCCCTAACTACCACATCGACCAATCCATGACATACATGTCCAATATCTTCTATTGGTGCTTGTCACTTCCTTTTTCTTCTTCTAGTTATTTGTTTACTTGATGTAATGAATTGCTCTTCAGGTATTTACGATAAATTTGCAAGGGCTTTATCAAATGCTGTCCAGGAAATGCAAGTTGGGGATGGTTTTCATGAAGGCGTGTCTCAGGTAATCTGTTGTGCAGAATATGTTACACTCATTTTTTTCGTTAAGAATAGAAGGTACTTTTTTCATTTTGGAAACACATCGCTTTAAATTTGTCTGTATCAAGTTATGATGGGATCTGTAGTAGGCCGAACATTGAAGGGTTCAGAGGGGTCGGCCAAATGTCTCCGTCTAAGCAGCCCAGCGGGGCTTTACCGAATAAATTGGCCGAGTAGTAAGAATCTAGATCCGTTCGGTCAGTCATCATCAATCAGAGGATTATGTCTCGGGGAACCGAGCATAGAGCTAATATCAAATGGGCCTAACTTCTGGATCCAGTCCACGCTTCTGATAAATTGCTGTGCCTTGGCCAGGATGGCATTTCGGGTCACTACACGTCATCAAAAGCCGAAGCCGAGCGCCATCGATCTGGCGAACCAATGGGTTAAGATAAACCTAGAATGGGGGCTCAGTCGGTATGACACGTCAGAATATAAAAAGGCACCCATACGTAATCTTCCTCGTTACTATCCGTTGCGTTAAAAGCGACCTCATCTGTACGGATAGGACACGTGTAGCTCATAGCAGGTACAAGATATTGTGACGCCGCACTTCTTTTTCTGAAAAATCCAAGGTTCTAAAACTCGCTAGGCGCTCCTAGGGCGGCCGGGGACCTTCGAGCTTCCAGCCCGAGTACTCTTCTCGGCCTTCGAGAAATTACTCAGTTATTTATTTATTTATTTATTTTTATAGTATGTAGACATTATAGAGACATGTAAACTAAATACTATCAAGTACCAAATAACTATTCCATCCATAATAACTAGTCAATCTTCTTAGTTCAACTTCAAACCAAGTAAAATCAAGTAGTACAAAACAACTAGTCTATTACAAAGTTCAAAACCAAATAAAATGAAATGGCACGAAATTAGTTAGGAATTACTCCTCTTCTTCTCCATATCCCTCCATAACACGGCCTTCATCATCATCACACTCAAAATCCTCATCTACCTCCTCATCATCATCATCGGTTGAATTTCTTTTCAATGTTGTACACTCAGAAGCGGTAGAGGCCGCCGAAGACTGGGATTGAGCCATTGACCTACATAATATGTACCAAGAACAAGAATGTATTTAATTTATAAGTCAATAGTAATTTATTGTTTTTTAAAAAACCAATGTACTATTTTTTGCCTTATTGTTAGCACTTAGTACTTAGTAATGTAAATATGTAAATGTAATTAGCCCAAACCTAAACAAAAAAAAAAAAACTAGTTATAAAACAACTTACAGTGTACACTGTACACTGTACATTATGCATATCAATATATTGTGGCCACTGGCCACTTACACGTATCAGATATATAAAAAAGAAGAAAAAAAAAAAAAGCACTACAGCATATATTGTGGCCACTGGCCACTGTTACACAAAAGAGAGAGAGACGACTACAGTCTACAAAGACAGAGACAGAGACGACGACTACAAAGAGAGAAAAAAAAACAGAGACGATGCCGTCTAGAGTAATAGAGAGAGAGAGAGAGAGCGCGCTTACTAGAAACACAGAGAAGACGACGACGAGGACTGAAGAAGATGACGCCGACGGCCAGAGGTGACTGGTGGTCGACGATCGGACGATCAGACGGAGCCGATTGACGACGACGAGGTGAGGATGGGTGGTGACTGGTGACGAGCAGAAACAGGAGAAAGAGGCGATGTGTTGGAAGAAAGAGGCGATAAGGTTAGTATAGATCTAACCTCAACTACACTCAGCCCCCTTAAATTGGTTAAAATTATATTTTTAGCCGATTTTTTCCGACTTTTTACCAACTCGGCCGACTTCTTCCCGACTCACCGATTTTCCGTCTACTCGCCGAGTAGGCAGAGTTTTTTCCGGGTTGACCTTCTAGCGAGTTCTTCCACCGACTAGGCCATAATCGCCTCGGTGAGGCACCTTCCACCGACTACTCGCCGAGTACTCGGCCAAGTAATCCGAGTTTTAGAACACTGGAAAAACCCTACTCGCGCCTTTATTTCCATCTCCTTCCTTCACTAACTTGGCCGTCGGAGTGCCTTGCTGGACTTACACGGTCCGGAGCCCATCCTCATATGTCCATCTCTCAATTGGAAGGACCAACTCCTAGTCCCACCGTCGCTGCTGCCACTGTTCAGCGCCTCGAGACCGAATTGGCCAACTTACGAGCTTAGATTATTGAGTTCACCAAGAATCCTAACAAACCTCCCGCGACCAGCGCCACCTCCGCCTCTCAGTCTGTGGCGCACGACAGCTTCGGAGAACCACTCAACTAAAATGCAAGCAACTCAGACATTTTGATGCTTGATCCATGATCTTTGGTCCTGCTGGTCCAATCATTGTAGACCCACTGGAAGGGCTGTTGTCTTTAGACAATATAGCCTAACCCCTGACTGACGATCGGGGGATGGCTGAACTGTTGCTTCGGTTTGCACTGGGAGCATCTCGGTGAAGGACAGTTAGGCTCGCACTGGGAGCATTCGTGAACAACTTTTGATCCACCAACCACCGCTCGGTTTCTAACCGAACGGCAAAATCGTTATGCGGATAGAAGGAAAGGCCCGGCGGAACATAGTCATAGGCAACAAGAAGAGCGTCACGTAAGTTACTTAGTGGACTGAAGGGTTAACCCGATGGAAGTTCCTTGCTAAAAATCACGTGATGATCAGCGAAGACAGGATGGGGATTTGAAAATCCCCATAAGGCTACGAGTAAGGAGGGCCATCAAGTGGCAGAATACATAATTGATGATACGGGGAACCTCATAGTGGTTCACAATGTTCAAACAAGACAGTGAAGGACATATTGAGCTGAGGGACCGGTCGAAGACGCTTGGCCAGCCATAGGTCGGGAGCCTGCAACCTACTGATCCGAGACCAAAGAAGTTTCAGCAGTCTACCTTCGTTTGAGAAATTCGAGAGTCCTTTCCCCCCGAAGAACTTCAGCGTTTTGAAGTTGACCATGTACGATGCTACAACCGACGCAGTAACGCATTTAATTCAATACTGATAACTCATGAGCTTCTATAGCTACAATGAGGCCATGATGTGTAAAGCCTTCTCGGTAAGCTTACAAGGAGTAGGGTTGCTCTGGTTTCACCAGCTTAAACCGGATACTATCAGTTCGTTTGCACAGCTCGAGCAGGCCTTTACGACTCTGTTCATGACAAATAGTATCCAGCCAAAAACGATTTACGCCCTCATCGGGATGAAGCGACGTGCAAACGAACGCCTCCGAAAAAAATTCCGACAGGTACATGACTGGGTCGTTACTGCGCCAAAATTACCAATTAAAACAAGACAATTACAACTACTCCGTAGAATAATGGCAAAAGTCCAAGTATCATTCCACAGGGATTAAAAGGCTAAATCGCGAAGGTTTTAATTGCCTTTTAATTTAATTCAAGAAAAAGAGGTTTTGATTTGGTTTCCTAAATTTATGAAAACTAATTTAAAATAAAGCAATATTAAAGTGAACAAAGTTTATTGGATAAAAGGTTTAGGGTTTCGAATCAACTCAACACGCTGTAACAATTCCTATGCGATGATAAAGGTTAATTATTCGAATCAATCCAGATATCGTTAGGGTTCGCGGGCCCTTGCGGTATCACTGAATTTTTTTTATGAATCACCAAATTGCATGGGGTATCGCCGCCTAGCACAAACCGTCTTACTAGTACAACCCGTCTCAATGGCATGAATCATTTAGTAGCACGTCGCGTCTTACGGAGAACAACCCATCTTACCCAGTTATCACAAATGGTTAAGAACCGTTGTATGAACGTGCGTAATACCTAGAAAGTCATACACAACATTTGGTGGGAAGAATTAATGCTATAAATAAATCAAGTAGCTAGAGAGCTACTTATTTTTTTTCTTCTTCAGGGAAGTCCTTCCTTTTATAGGCTCCAAATACAATAAAAGATAAACAAAAAGATAAGTCTAAATAAAAGAATATCATTGACCAATCCTAATTAGATTTGGCCAGCAGACCCATGTTTCCTTCATGCCAATTGGGAAATTATCCAATGCTTCGCTGATAGGTGCAAAAAGGAGAAATTATTCAGTGCTTCTTGTCTGGTGACTTCCTCCAAAAGGATAATGCATTATGATCCCAAGAAGGCTTGAACCTATGCCACCAAGTGTAGAATGCTTGCAATTTGCCATTTGTGCTCCAACACTTATGCATCTTTTCTCTTCCAACTTCAATAGATAATGTAACCAAGCCAAGCTTCCATTTTCTTCCATTCTTTTCATCTTTTT
Source organism: Gaultheria prostrata (assembly GCA_036023075.1). Classification (NCBI taxonomy): domain Eukaryota; kingdom Viridiplantae; phylum Streptophyta; class Magnoliopsida; order Ericales; family Ericaceae; genus Gaultheria; species Gaultheria prostrata. The sequence continues at coordinate 3,560 of JAXBDA010001430.1, read as the reverse complement.
CCAACAAGACTTTATTTACCTACCAAATACAAAACTACACACGATAAGAGCAAATAATAAATAACATAAGGTTAACATCATCTAAGTTGGAGATAAAAATATGCACTATAATGTGCACAACATGGATCAGAAGGCTCTAGCGTGGTTGAACCCCTGGATTGACACCCCCATCAATATGGACTGGAGCTTGAAAATGTAGAGATAAATCATTACTCTATTTCTTCCACACCTTTCCAAAGAGATATCTTCTTCCAATCAACTTCTTTTTAGGGCAATTTCTCCATTTCAAATACAAGAGAACAAGTATACTTAAGAAACCTGGCTAGAAGTTACATTGTTTGTTTGTTGCAGGGCCCACTAATAAATGAAGCTGCAGTGCACAAGGTACATTTTTACTTTGCAGTTCCATTAAGCAGTGATATGTGATGCTGCTATTTCTTACATCTATTTCGGTAGTACTTGACCCTTTTGGGTTTTTCTTGCAGGTTGAGTCATTTCTAGATGATGCTACGTCAAAGGTTTGTTTATCAATTATATTGGTGAAACTAATAACTGTTTATTTAGATGAAGATCATGAGCTGACACTGGTGCACTACCAATGTGGGATAGCCCTCCAGCTTCCCACAACACTCGCAACCCAGGTGAAGACAGAATTCAATCTGATTGAAGCTGCCAAAGAAAACAATGTATCGTAACCTTGTGGTCTATCAATATATTGCTTTCTGAAATAGAAGGTGACCACGGGGCCGTAACTTTGTCACGGACTCCATATGACTTGTTAAAGTCAGTCAGACTTTTAGGATTGCATTCGCAGGATTCCAGATCTTCTTCTGGTCCTGTTGAAAAAATAAATGAAAAAAAAGATCTTCTGGTGGCATAACCCAGTCAAAGTCTCCATTTCTAGCTCTCAAGTCGCAAGTCCCAAAGTCCACTATATGTGCTAAAGACTTCAGCATAGGTAGGCCTTGCCTCTTGGGGTAGATTGGTGAGTGGCGTCAGGCGTGCTATAGCACCGGAAAATGGTGTAACCGTCCCAGTAATCTAATGGGTCATGCAGTATGCCCACCAAGATGATCAGGCATGCAGTTATGATTCTGTAAGTCATGAAATTATCTGGACCCCAAGCTTCCACAGGATGTCAGTTTGGCAAGGCAATTGCTAGATGCTTCCAATTCATCTGATCCCACATGGTGAGGACTGAACATGTGGTGTCACTACTCGAATTTCCAATTCCCAAAAAGTTATACAAGTCCTAACTTCATTGACAATTACAGATGTCTCCAAAAGATGATACATAAAGTGCAAATTGTATCCTCTACATGCTCCAACTCAATCTCTAGTAAGCCAGCTATGCACTTGAAAAATAGTTTGAGTTGGGAAGTCTACACTATGACCAAATCGTAATGCTCAAAACACAAATATAATAAACCTAGGCCTTGTTTGACAAGTGTGTAGGATTAGATAGGATTAGCAAGGAGGAGGGATTGGTAATCCCCTAGGACTAGGAATCCCAAGTGTAATCCCAAGAGGGTGTTTATTTGTGTTAGGATAAAAGCACGGGATAGTCATAACAATAACAAGCCCATGTTTGATTGCAATGGCAAGGGATGGGATAAGAAAGTGCATTTTCCCATCATACCCTTTTTTGTACTCTATTGAATTGGAAGGGAGAAAAAAATCTGGAAGTATGGTATTCTTTTGTGTAGGAATGTTACTTCTTGCCATAATCCAGATTAATTGATTTTTTTTTTACCATGGCAAATCAAGATCCAAAAATAGCAAATTTCATTACTGATTTTGTAGTTTTTTTTTAATTACTGAAGTATATCTATTCATATGTAAATAAAAATTAAAAATTAAAACCAAGCAAACGCTTTTTTTTCATGTCCCTTGAAAAGGATAACATAGAACATTTTATTATACTATCAAATACGCAAGTCACATTTATTTGAGATACATTACAAAGGTCCCAATTTATTCTTTAAACTATGTCTTTTGATAATGACTGTCTCTTAGTTGAGACCAAGATTGTCTATTAGTTGGGACCTTTCAGTTTCAGGTATTCTCGCAGGTTTTGGCTTGCATCAGAACTTATTGTAAGCTCATTCACGAGTTCAAGGGTTCTCTCGATAAGGCTCAATTGGATTGGAGTGTATATAGCTCACGTCAATTGTGACCACACTGGATCATAGCGCTGCTCTACCATCTGCCACTGACCAGACAACTATGTGGACAGTGCAACACTCTCCCTTCTCCTCTCAATATCCCAGCCATGAATATGTTCATATGTACAACCTTAGCTTTTATTCCTCCACTATCTTATTATCTAACCAATATTTCACACCCACTATATACTCTACCAACCACTTATCAATATTGTGCTAACACAATGAGCTAAACAAAACTACTGCAAAATTAATAGATGTATATCCACATTAAAGCCACCAAGACCAGCCCTAATTTAGCCTCCGAGTGTACCATAACCCTTGTTTACTTCTCCACCGACTACCTCATCCATGCCTCCAGCTTTATTTTAACCCTTTCTTTTGACTGAAGTTCAAACCAACAATGTATACGTCTTCATGAAAATTATTTGCCGCATACACTATAAAAAAAATTAGGTTATCACAGGTGGCTGTACATGTGTCACTCGAAGGATGACACGTGTTGCCGTGTAGGTTCTTTTATGAACATGAAAAGCACATCTTCGTATGATAACTCGTGTGCAAGAGAGGTAGTCCAGAGTTGGGATTTTGTGTGTGTGAGTTTGCGCTCATTCGCCCATGGTTTTAGTGTCTATCCAATTGTCCTAGTTTCATCATGTTGCACTGCAATAGAAACGCAATTGATGTTGCAATCGTTGTTCTTAATTACTAGGATCATAATATTGGATATTCTTGTGTTGTCCTTTGGCCTGGGTTATGTCAAGTTCTGGGTTTTCATTTGGTGGCATTGGTTACTTGTTCAAAATTACTATTTGATTTTAGGGGATTTGGTTGCAACAAGAAAGTGATAGCTTTAGGAATTTGACATCATTCTCAGTCTTTAGAGTTATGGGGTGGACCGTAATGTAAGAGTTGTCGTAGGACAAGTTTGAGGACATCGAGTCATTATGGGATAGTCACTTTATCTTTTTAGGGTTCCATTCCTCCTCCGTTTAAGGGGATATAACTATAGCTTTTTCTTGCTTTTTTAGAGTTGCATGGTGACATGTGATTTGTGATCTGAGAGTTTGCTTAGCTTTATCCTTTCGGGTGGGCTCTCTTTTTTCCGGTAACTTATGATGTTCATGTCAGCTTATGTGCACCTCAACTAATCCCTTGGGGACCAATGCCTCCGTCCACAAGCATCAGGCTCACTTAGATCGGAACAAAGCCTGTATGAACGGGCCCAAAAACATTTGATAGCCCTTAGGACATTTTGTACTTGAGACCTAGGAGGGAGCAAACCCTTAAGTCCGTTACCACATAGTATCAAAGCGGGCCCATTCCATTCCAAATTTTATAACAAAAATTAAATCAAGCCCTGACAGACCCAAACGCGACTGCACGTGGGGGGGG